>CAUYRH010089925.1:0-18687 GCA_963574655.1 Perodicticus potto
TTTATATAGTGATTAAGAAAATGCTATGAGGGCTATCTCTCACAGTACGATCAAAATGTTTCTGATTGTATATGAAGCACATTCTGCCCTATGATTTCACCAATGTACACAATTATGATTTAATAAAATTATTTAAAAAAAAAGACTGTTTCTCTCCCTCAAACACTGTTTCTCTCTCTCTCTCCTGTTAAAATGAATAGCCCTCAGGCATCTCAGGGCAATTGATTCCGAGCAAGATAGGACAGTGGTCCAGGTCCAGACAATTGATAAGCCGGGGCGAAGCCCTGGCCAGTCCCAGCCCTGAAAAGTGGTGACGAGGATGGGCTAGTGAAGAAGCACTGGCAACCTGACCTCTATTAGAATGGCTTTTATTAAAATGTCCAAAAACAATAGATGTTGGTGTGGATACAGAGAGAAAGGAACATCTATTCACTGTTGGCGCGACTGAAAATTAGGACAACCTCTGTGGAAAACGTTATGGGAATTTCTCAGAAGACTGAAAGTAGACCTACATTTGACCTAGTAACCACATACTAGGTATCTACCTAAAGGAAAAGAAGTATCTGATCAAATAGACACTGCACTCTAATGTTTATTGCAGCACAATTCACAGTGGCAAAGAGGTCAAATTGCCGCAAGTGCCCATCAGTTCACGAGGGGATTAACAACCTGTGGTGTATGTGAACCATGGAATACTCCGCCTTTAAAAAGGATGGATTAATGCCTTTGCATTGGAGACCAGCATCTTAAGTGATGTGTCTCCAGAATAGAAAAACAAACGAAACAAGTACTGTCTAATAAATTGGAACCAACCGATGGGCTCATATGGGCACAGAGGGAAATAAAAGCTTTGGAAATCAAGCATGGGGGAGGGCGGAAAACCTACCTCATGAGTACAGTGAACTCTGTCCAGGTGAAAGGCACACCAAGGGCCCAGACTCGAGCATTACAAAAGCCATCTACATGACAAAAACGTTTGTATGCTTGTAATATTTTGAAATTAAAAAGGAATTTATTTAACAGAAACAGAACATAGATTCTTGATTACTAGAGACTAGGGAAAGAAGGGAGAAAAGGGGATTGTGGAGAGGTCAGTCAACAGCTAAGTCCAAAGTCCCAAGTAGGAGGGAAAAGTCAGGTGTTCTCTTGCACAGTAGAGTGACAATGGTTGCCAATAAAATACATTACAAAACATCTAGAAGAGAGACTTTTGAATTATAACCACAAAGAAATGATAAATGCATGAGCTGATGAATATGCTAAATAACCTGATCATTATACAAGATGCATGTTTCAAAGCATCATATTGTATCTGTAAATATGTATAATGACATCGTGGTAATCAAAATTTTCAAAAGAGTCATCTAAAAAATAACTGAAGTGGCAAAATAATTCTGACAGTATGATTCCATCTATTAATAAAATAAGGAAAAAGTGATACACAGAAGTTTATGGTGTACACAGGTGTGTATATGCACAGGCTATTACTGGGGTTACCTATGGACGGCAGTGTGGATTTGAAGCAGAAACAGAGGCTGTCTTTCACATTCCTTAGTCCTTTGTTTTCTAAACTCCCACACAAAAATCATAATATTCAAGTCTGAGGTTTTTCCATGTAAATACTGCAGCAATTTCAAGAAGAAGAAATTATGTTATGGGAGCACAGCGGAAGAAGAGACAAATTTCAGATAGTTATTCCAAATTAGGAGCCCAAGATAGAGCCTTTGTGGTTTAGGAGAGACAAGTATTTCCCAGATGGCCACGACACACAGGATCACGTAATACACAAAGGTCCATGAGAGAAGTAAAAACAAATTGTAGAAGTCAGGAGAGAGCTATTACTTCAAATATGTTATCTAATAATTCATTTTGTTTCACCACTTAATGTTGAGAGGAAAATTCAATTCATTTGAAATCATTTATTCATATCCCGAAACTGAAAGGCATATTGATTTTGATATTCATTTTCACTATATTCAAGAGGCCTTCGACGACATGCAGGCCTTTCCATTGTTAAGTGTTCTCAAATCACTGCGATTGCACTGTCTCTCTCTGAATGGCAAAAAGGCACAGTCATAAGAAAGTGAGACGAGGCGGTTTCCTGCTCAGTTCAGTTGAATACACATTGGCTGGCTGGCTTCTATGTGCCTAATAGTGCTCGAGGGGCTGGAGAAGGAAAGATGAAGATTCTATTTTCCTTGCTCTGAAGGATCTGGCTGTGGGAGGGGAGGTGGACGAGGGATAAATACCTGAGCTACATTCAGGGCACACGAGCTGGGGATGTAAACAGCAGCAGCTTGGACAGCAGGATTTAGTAAGCACAAAAGGGAAGGGTGAAGGGCAGGTCCACAGCCCTAGAATAGTACAACTGCATTCAAAGAGGTGAAATCCACTCTTCCTGGATCGTAACTGGTAAGAGTAGGTAGGAAAAGGGGGTGGATGTGAGGTCAGGGAGGTGGACCCAGGTCAGACTCTTGAGGACTTCAAATGGAGAGTTAAAGAACATAGGCTCCATTTTGAGCAAGAGTTGCAGGGGTCTATGTTGCAAAGTTAGACTTTATAAATGGATTGCTCTGGTGCAGCATCGATGAGAGAAGAGGGAAGGAACACCAGTTAGGAAACTCTGGCAAAAGACCCTGATGTAAACCACAATTGTCACAATTGGGAGGGGTAGCAGGGATGTGTTTGAGAACCCCTCCCTGATGGAGGTCAGTTTACCGGACTTGGGTTATGAGAATTAAATGAGTTTATACGTACCAATGGTCCCTGACTTATGATGGTTTGAAACTCAATGTTTTGACTTTGCCATGGTTAAGAAAGCTATATATATTCAGTAGAAATCATGCCTTGATTACCTTACAATCATTCTATGGTTTACTTTCCACACAGTATTCAGTAAATGATATGAGGTGTCAATACTTCATTATAAAGTAGGCTTTGTGTTAGACGATTTTGCTCAACTGTAGGCTAAAGTAAGTGTTCTGGGTCATGTGTGAGGTAAGTGAGGCTAAGTAATTATGTTCGGCAGGTTAGTTGTCTTAAATGCATTTTCAACCTATAAATTTTTCTGCTTACAATGGGTTTATTGGGATAGATCCCATGGTAAGTAAAGGAGCATCTGTGTAAGTATTCTTGGACCCACCACACTCTCTCTCTTTATCCTTCTCACTTCCACTTCTTGGACACCCAGTGCCTCTCTCTAGGTCCATAGCTCACTCTGCTATTCCGCTGCAGCCCAGTTTGATGTTCTATGCGTTTCCCTGGCTGCAGAGTCCATGTCTCATTTTCATTTCCCTGCCAGCACCTGATACCACCTGCCATGGGGTCCTCAAGATGTTTTTGGTGAAGGGCAGAAATCAAAGGCCATGATATCTTCCATACACCATATTGAGTTCATAACATGCCTCAAAATTGAAATAAATTTAATTCAGGGTGAATGTCCATTCTAAAGTTCCTGTCCAGGGCTCCTAGTTTGCTGTGGATAAAAATCATATCCTATAGATTTATGCTGCAATCTCAAACACAGAAAATGTACACCATCCAAGGCTTTGGTTTGTCACCAGCAGATGACACTTTGAGGCAGCCCTCTATGTTTTCACTGTGACTTGCAGAGTCGGGCTTAGTCCTCAAGAAACAAATACACGTGTTAGCAATTTCAGGTAGATTTTCAAGGGACCGAGAAAATCTTTCTGTGGCAGGTAGAGTGACAACTCCCTAACACTGAAACCCATGAATATGTTACCTTACATGGCAACAAGGTTTTCACAGCTGCAATTAAATTAAGAACCTTGAGTTGGAGAGTTTAAACTGGATTATTCAGGCCCAGTATAACCCCAGGGGTCCTTCAAAGAGAAAGTGAGAGGCAGGAGTGTTAGGAAAGGAGGTGTGAGGATGGAAGCTGAGAGCAGAGTAAGGTGGAGCCTTGAGCTGAGGAATGAGGACAGCCTGGAAGGTTTTTTTTGCTGGAAAAAGAAAGGAAACAGATTTCCCCTGGGAACTTCCAGAGGGAACACAGCCCTGCTGACCCATTTTAGACTTGTAACTCCAGAATGTGTGAAAACAAGTCAGTGTTTATTTAAGCCATAAAGTTTGTGATACTTTCTTTCAGCTGCAAGAGGAAACTGACACATTCCCCCAACTCAAGCCTCATTGGTGCAACATTTCCAGTTAATTTCCTCCAATGCAGCTCCCATGTCTAGAGATGTGGTCTTGCATTTTAAAATGTTAGAATTAGCATGGCTTCTCATTCTTTTTGTAATTCTAACCAAGAAATTAGCATGACAGTCAACTAAACAACCTTAATATTAGAAATTCCACCCATTATGAATATGAAGATTGATTTGACCTGAGCCAGTTCTCTGAGCCACTGTTTGAATGAAAAATGACAGTAAATGGAGTCACTGCTCACCATTCCTCCTTTTTTCTTTTGTGTTTTCTTTTTTGTTTTATATGGGCATGGCATGATGGTGACACTTACTTAGATCAATAGTATTCAAATTATTTTACACTATATTAATAATTGAGAGATAATTCTGTGGGTCTTTCTAGAATAAATGATTCCATTGCTATTTCTTGACTGAGATTAAAAATGATGATCTGTTCAACTCTTAAGACTCTTATATTACAAACATCCCAGACCTAGAAAATTTCATCATTCACAGTAAGGTATATACATGTTCTAAATGTATATTGTCCTTACTAAGTTGACCCTTTAAACTCACCATCTGGTTTATCCTGGCAACTTATGTTTATTTTTGTGTGTGTATGGGAGAAAGACTTTCTTACTGGTTCCTGAATGAGAAATATGTCCAGTGTCTCAGAAATTATCTGAAAATAGTCAACTTTTCCATAACATAAAAGTGATAGCATGTGTCCCAATAGCTACAAAAATCTGGAGGATAAAATGGGGAAATGAAAGGAGATGGTAGAGTACGAGCTGCCTGATGATTAGCTAGAAATCTGGGATCCAGCTCAGCCCCCAGCTGGTGCTTGCTATGAAACCATCCACCTTCTCCCACTGCCCTTTCTGGAGCCTCTGTAGATGCCTTTCACAGTTACCACGGAGGCTCTACTGGAAACTTTTGGAGGCTATGTTAAACAATTTGATGAAAATATTTCAAATTGTATATAAAATCAGCACATTGTACCCCCATGATTGCATTAATGTATGCAGCTATGATTTACTTTAAAAAAAGCAAAAAAAAAAAAGCAAGACAGCAAGAAAAAAGTCAAAGAAAACAAAAAACAAAAAACATTCAGTAGTGCCCAGTCTCACCTCCTTAAAAATCTCTGCATGCAGTTATCATATGACCTAGCAATTACACTTGAGGTATTTACCCCAAGAGAAATGAAGACTTGTACCCACACAAAAACTTGTTCACAAATGTTCATAACTGCATTTTTATCTTACCTTATTTTATTTTTTTGAGACAGAGTCTCAAGTTGTCACCCTCGGTAGACTGCTGTAGCCTTACAGCTCACAGCAACCTCCAAGTCTTGAGCTTAAGCGATTCTTTTGCCTCAGCCTCCCAAGTAGCTGGGACTACAGGTGCCCGCCACAATGCCCCGCTATACAACTGCATTTTTAATAGCCAAAAGGCAGAAATAGCCCACATGTTCATCAGCTGATAGGGGGGTGAATAAAATATGGTATATGGAAGTAATGGAACACCATTTAGCCATTAAAAGGAAGTACGGATGCAGGCTACACTATAGATGGACCTCGAAACATTATGCTAAGTGAAAGAAACCATTCACAAGGGGCCGTATGTGATTCCATTTATAAGGAATAGCCAGAATAGGCAAACCTATGGTGTCAGAAAGTAGTTTAGAGGTTGCCAGGGCTAGAGGGTGCTGGGTGACTGAGGATGGCGGCTAAGAGGTGTGAGGTTTCATTTTGAAGTGATTGAAAATGTTCTAAAATGGGTCAAGGTGATGATTATATAACTACGAACATACTAAAACCCATTGAATTGTAGATACTGCACACGTTGAATTGAATGTCATGGGCAAAGTGGATGGCATATAAATTATATCTTCCTAAACTTATTTTTATGGAAAAGAAGAAAGAATAAATATTTCCCATGAGGCTCACCTCCTGAGCTGTTGCTGGTTACCTGCCCACGTCACCTTCAGCTGCCTCTCTCTCCAGCCCTGCTTACTTTTTGCTCAGGAACGACAGAATTAAAACCAGCAGAGCCAACTCGGCGCCTGTGGCTCAAGCGGCTAAGGCGCCAGCCATGTATACCTGAGCTGGCAGGTTCGAATCCAGCCCGGGCCCACCAAACATCAATGATGGCTGCGACCAAAAAATAGCCGGGCATTGTGGCGGGTGCCTGTAGTCCCAGCTACTTGGGAGGCGGAGGCAGGAGACTCGCTTGAGGAGTTGGAGGTTGCTGTGAGCTGTGATGCCCCAGCACTCTACCCAGGGTGACAGCTTGAGGTTCTGTCTCAATTAAAAAAACTAAAGAAACAAAAAACAAAACAGCAGAGCAGGTCCGGACTGGCCAGGATTTTCTGTTTTGTTTAGCTTGTAGATAACGAACAGCAGAGGCATTGGTTTGGTCCTGTTTGCTTCCTCCTGAAAAACCCTGCTGGAGCCCAACCGCATGTCAGTTTTCATTACGCCCAAAGAAGTATTCACCTTACATATTTATTTCTGCTCTCCTCCGCTCCTGCTCCAGGGCTCCATCCACCCCACTATGGCAACACTCACGTGCATTCACTTCTACCAACGTCTAGTAATTTCTCCAGGGCCTTCCCTACACAGAAGTGACAGCCAATTGCTTTTATGACATGACTTGATTGTTGTCATCAGATCCAAGCCTCTTCAGACAATTTGTCTACAATCTTCTCTTTTCACTAGCTAAGACCCCTGCCTTGGACCTGAAACCCCTTTTATTAGTCTCTGCCTTGAAATAACACACCAACGTCTTCTTTGCATTATTTACATGCCCTGAATGGGACAGCATGTTGATCTGTCCCCAGATACACTCCTCGGTATAGAGCCAAACACAAGCACCGTAATTTTTAAGGGATGGATGGGAAGGTCTAGAACACAGGGCACAGTTTAGGGAGGGCTTCACTGTGCCGACAATCTCAGGGAAGGCAGCTGGGGAGTCGCCCAGAGCTGGGGAAAGCCTCAGGGCAATTAAAATCTGCATAGGTGGGTAACTGAGAGAAAGGGGCATTAAAGGAGATGTGAGGTTTAAAGTGTAAGAGTTTTTCACTTAATTCACAATTTTCCTGGAACAGGCCTAGATTCCTTCCTTTCTGGGAATGAGTTTTCTCTTTCCTTCATTTTAATGCAGTATCACTCTACTATTATGGAACTTGTGTCACATTTCGGTAGTACTATGAACAGTGGCTTTTTCCTCCCTGGATGTACATCATCTAATAAGGATTTGAGAGAGAGTTGACATTCAACAGAGTGAAGGGTACTATGTGTAAGGCAAGCAGGTGGCCATCGTAACCTCGCTGGCTCCATTTCAGAGAGCCCAGCATGCAATGTGTCAAATAACGCCCGTGTGTCACATATAGCACCTTACTAAATAATGAAAATAATGCCTGTGTGTCACATATAGCACCTTATTAAATACTGAAAATAACGCCCGTGTGTCACATATAGCACCTTACTAAATAATGAAAATAACGCCCGTGTGTCACATATAGCACCTTACTAAATAATGAGGATGTCCCAAAGTGGGAGCCGCACATATTTCATTCGTTCCTCTGCTATGAAATGAAGACGCTACCCTCCGTAGGAACGGTCAGACAAGCACTGTGTCTGGCACTGCAAATTGCTGCCCACTTCTCCCCTGCACGTGCTGCTCCACGTATCCACTAAAATTATTTCTGACTTTTGAGGTTAGCAAAAGTGAAAGATTCCTGACAGCATAGCCTGCAGCCTTCCCTTCTGAGCTCTGTCTTCAGTGTTTTTAACAAAGTACAACGCTGCATTTCCAGCACAGCCCCAGGGACCAGACCTGCTTCTCCAGGGATGCGAACACGACTCTACTTCTAAACTCCAGGCCTTGCTTCTTTGGAAATAAAATTCTCAAGTCAGACTGACTGAATCTTGCCAATCTGGACCCCACTCTGGGTTTTACTTGGAACTGTTCATAACGTGAAGAACGATTGCTCCTGTGGTGTCAGTAACTGATGCCACGGGACAAATTCCAGTTTGGTAACAGGTCTCAATGTTATCTGATATCTCATCCAGAGTTTTTTATTAATAGTTTTCACTGTCCATCTCTTACTTATGTTCCAATGAGAACACTGCTACTAAAAATAATACTTTTGGCTGGGCACGGTGGCTCACGCCTGTAATCCCAGCACTCTGGGAGGCTGAGGAGGGTGGAATGCCTGAGCTCAGGAGTTTAAGATCAGCCTGAGCAAGAAAGAGACCCCCATCTCTTAAAATAGCTGGGCAGTCGTGGTGGACACCTATAGTCCCAGCTACTCAGGAGGCTGAGGCAAGAGGATCGCTTGAACCGAAGAGTTTGAGGTTGGTGTGAGCTATGATGCCACCACACTCTTCTGAGGTGACAAAATGAGACTCTGTCTCAAAAATAAATAAATAAAAATTAAAAAAATAAAAACAATTCTCCCAGGGAAGAGGGAGGGGAATTGGTACGCTCTTGCCTGATGGGCACAGGGTAAAAACACATGGCATACCTCCTGGGCACGGGACACAATTACAACAGGGACCTCACCTAACAGATGCAAACATTTTAACCTCCTCATTTACACCCTCATATTAATCTGAAATAACAAATATAACACTTCTGGGCGGTGCCTGTGGCTCAGTGAGTAGGGCGCCAGCCCCATATACCGAGGGTGGCAGGTTTGAACCTGGCCCTGGCCAAACTGCAAACAAAAAATTGCCAGGCATTGTGGTGGGTGCCTGTAGTCCCAGCTACTCGGGAGAATCGCCTAAGCCCAGGAGTTGGAGGTTGCTGTGAGCTGTGTGACACCACGACATACGGCAGACATACGAGGGCAGGAGACAAAGTGAGACTCTGTGTCTAAAAAAAAAAAAAAAATATATATATATATATATATATATATATATATCACTTGTATCAGGTACCAGAAAATGTTTGGCCATGTTACCTAATAGAGAATTGTTTTCTGTTTAGTAGGACTGTAATATAAAGTTATTTCTCTTCTCATTGGGTAGGTCAGGTTTTATATGTGAAATTATAATATGGGAGAGAAGGACTAAAAACCACTGAATGGCTCTATCCTTGAATGAGATCACATCCTAAGTATGTAGAAAAAAGAAAGCTACAGTAGGCGTGATTCTATTAAAATGCTTCTGTACATTAGAGCATCTTTCTGCAGTCTAAATCTTATAAAAATAACTGAATATGCAGTATCAATACTAATATATAGTACTATATAATAATTTGGAAAAGCACAAATAGCAATAATATAAATCTAATAATAGCAAAACTTATAGTATGATCTACAGTGCTCTCGGGTCACAAATTATCTTACAATTTTTCAAATCCAAGACTATACAGTGAGGACCCAAAATAACCTGGTGTTGCTCTCTAGCACAAACATCTAAATGTTCTTTGATGTGCCTTGGTTTTGGTGTGCCTTTATAAATAGTTTACTTTTGTTTACCATGAATGTATAATTCTTTAATTATTAAAGTCATGTTGACTGTTAATTTATTCCCCAGATACTTATTCAACACTGTAATGTGAATTGTGTACTCCATCAAATAATTCCATCCAGAACCTCAGAATGTGACCTCTGGTGGAATAAAGGTCTAACTAAGACAGGGATCTTAAGATGATATTATCCTGGATTAGGGTGGACCCCAAATCCCCTGAAAAGTTCTTATAAGAAAAGAAGAAAAAGGCAACCCCAAGACACACGGAGAAAATCCCAGGTGCAGATGGAGGCAAAGAGGGGAGTCATGCAGCCACCTGCCAAGGGACGCCTGGTGCAGTCGGCATCACCAGAAGTTAGGAACAGATCGTTTCTTAGAGCCTCTAGAAGAAACTGATGTTTCTGGCCCCTTGATTTTGGGTTTCTGACCTCCAGAACTGTGAGAGTATCGATTTCTGTTGCGTTAACCCACCACGTTTGTCGTAATTAGTTATGGGAGACTAGGAACCTGGTATAAACATCAGCAATGTACTGGGCTGGGGAGTTGCATGGAGAGATGAAAAACCTTAGTTTTGCAAACTCTGAGGAGTTGGTAGTCACCAGAGAAAGAATGGCCAATAAGCCAACGATGACAGTGGGTCAGGAGGTACAGGACTCTGCGGGAGCACCTGGAGGGCAACCAGCACAGAGTGAACAGCAGCAGCCAGGAGGGCCTTCCAGAGGAGAGGGTGGGCGAGCCGAGTTTGTAAAGACACCAGAGAATTCAGTTCCTGTTAGCAGGCAGCACACGTTCCTGCTGACTGCTCGTTCTCCTGCAGAAGACAGTGTTCATTGAGCAGTCACCAACAGCACTCACCACCCACTTCTGGATTTCAAGACTGCTCTGTCCCTTTCTCAAAGCCCCTTCTCCACTATGTCTTATTTTAGACCCTCCACCACATTAAAAAATAAGGCATTGAAGTGTCAAGAAGAATTAAATATAAGTGTTAGTTTTCCTCTTGGTAGAGCAATCTTCCAGCGTTATGGTTAGATATGGAGCAATGCTGGGAATCTTGATTTCTAAAACGCGTCCTGTCTGAGGGGGTGGAATTTCAGAGTCATTTCTTTGCAATGAGACTGTATCCTCTATAAAAAATACAAATCCTCCCTGCGAGATAGGAACAGAGTTTGCTATTACTAGTCAGTAACACCCCAGGAAGAATGAGCTCAACAGTTTCCATCTCAGAGCAGGAGCCCGGATGGGGACAGAGGGGCACAGCATGCCCCAGTAGTGAGAAAGCAGTGAACAGGCCCCCAGTGGACGCTCTTCCTGCCCAGTTGGAAGAGCGAGGCCAAACAGAGAGGTGCTGGGCAGCTGGGTGGGAGAGAGGGAAGGAAAGGCGTGCACTTTGATATGCATTTCTCCTAAATACATCAAGGTTAACAAGAGAACAAGGGTTAAAAGAGAAAACACTTGGGTCCACCTCCTCCTCCTGGGCTTGCCTCCCCACCACCCAAAAACTTTTCCTGGAATGATACATCATTAAATAATTAAATAATTAAATAATGATGTTTCATTCCAGGAAACGTTTATGAATATATAGTCACATATAATTTTAGGTAAGGTTTACTGTGATAGACTTTTTATTTTGTATAAATGGGTTCACAGTAAATATTATTCTTCATTCTCTTGTTTTACTTCAGAAAATATCTTGAACACATTTCCTACATTTATATACATTCTGTAAATGCCTGAGTAAAAAATAAAGTTACCTTTCTAAAATTATTTCTCAGAAAAGAAAGATAGTTATCTTTGGGTCTTTGTAAAGCAGAGGTGTCCAACCTTTTTTCTTTTGAGCCATGCATTGGAAGAATAAGAGTTTTCTTAGTCCACACAGTAAATACTCAAATGCTAAAGAAAGCTGATGAGCAAAAGAAAAGGTCAGGTCAGTGAATACTTTTCATGACATCTGACATCACAGATAAGCAAAACAGTCCTCAAATAATCTGCATTCAGCCAGGGGGCCACAGGTTGGACACCCCTGTAAGGCTCTGAGATTAGAGGATGCTTTTGTCATTACCTAATTTTGAACCAAAGATTGTTGTTTGGTAAAGATGCATTAGCCTGAATCAACCTCAATCAACACAAGTTTGGGGCATTGTTGAGGTCACCTGATGGAATTGGTTAAAAGGGAACAAAGAAATTTATCACACATTAGTCTTTACTACTGGAAGTAAGCACTCAAACTTTCAAGCTTAAGATTTTATAAATAAGCCTTTTAAAGATCATTTAACAAATAATAGAATAAGTAGTTGTGTTGTGAAATCTGACATATACCCCTACAGAATGAATGGTAACAAAACCATTTTCCTAATGTTGTATAAACCGTTACTTGTGGTTTTTGATAAAATTTTTAGCGATAGTATCATCTATGGGCCAACAAATGCTGTATCTCAAGTAACAGATGGAAATAAGGCAAGTGCAGTCTGAAAAATATCTGTCAGATGACTCAGAAAGCAGTCCCAGTCTGTAAAGAGACTAATGTCAAAGGAGTATGTGAAATATTCAAATAACCCCGATTCAAGAAACGCAGAAAGCAGAAATGTTTCTACAGTAATATGTTACATGACATGTGAACTTAAATGTTAATGTGTAATGAGATTAAAAATTAAATATAAGTAGATGTTTGATAATTTCATTTATAATTCAAAAAGTACGTGTATTTAAGTTGGCCAAAGCCTTTGTTTTGTTTTAAATCTTCACATTGGAGAAGGTAAATTCATATAAGATTAAATTCAATTAAGTTCATGAACTCGACCTAGAAAAAGTGCTATGGCCTCATTGCTGACTCACATTACAGCCACCTTTGAAGTGCTCCCCTTGGGAAGCTACGCACCACTGTAGGTGCCCAGTCCCAAAGCAGTCTTGGAACTCTTTTCCTGGAATGACTATCAGAGCAGTTGCTGCACTAGGTCTGCTGATTAAGCTCGTGAACTCATTCTAGAAAAAGTGGCCATAATGATTCAGCAATGAGGTATGTAGCACTTTTTCTAGGATGAGTTTGCAAACTTAACTGTCTGACCTTGTATTTTAGGCAACTTCCTTTCCAGCATAATGGAATATCTACCCCCTTCTTAAGGCTGAGTAGTACAGTATAGCAGAGAGACACCATGGTTCATTTCATGGCCTGTTTACTGAGGGTCATTTACAGTTTATGTTGTGAAATTACAAACAAGATTGCCATTACTTCCCTCAGATGTATCTCCATGTGCTCTTATTAGTATATCTATGGAATATAGTGCTCCACGTATTATTTCTGGGTCAATTTAAACTGTAGTTCATTAGAATTTTCCATTTCTCCTTCATTTTCTCTCTTTCCCACCAAGAGGGAGGTCCCATTAAGATGGCACATTGGAGTGACACTCCAAATGGTGGTCAGACTTTGGAGGGTTTTATTGTCATATATTTTCACTCTGATGTCCATAAAAATCCCTTCCTCTTCACTAAAGCCTAGAGAACATGACATCATCTCACCACAGCAGAATCTAATAGCACTGACAACCTGGGAGCAGAGAGACTTGAAAGGTGGTAAGCAGACCATCTGGGGAGGGAGCTGAGCAAGGATAAAAAAAGATTTGAGAATAAACTCCCTGATGTCATTGCAGCTGGACTCTGTGTAGTCTTGTAAGGGGCCCAATGCAAGAAGCAAAAATGTTTTGCTTCATCCTCTAGGCTCCACGTAGGCTTTATTTCTGGTAATGAACTTGATGTTCAAACCTTACCAGATTATAGGTTCTACCAAGAGTTACAATAAGGACTATCAATCCCCTTCCAGAAAAGCTGTCTCAAATTATATTCCCACCAATGGTTTCCTCATATTCTTACCAAGGTTACATCGAGCTTTTTAATTATTATCATGCTTTTTAACTATTGCCCATTAGCAAAAAATGATAACTCAGTGGCATTTTTTAATTATATGTTTTAAGTATCTTTTCATGGTGATGGACCATTTGTATGCCTTTTTATTTGCCTATTTCATATTTTGTTGTTCATACTTATTAATATATAAAGAGTACATTATATATTAAGGAAATTAACCCTTTGTCCACTTCGCCACTTGTTATTTAGCTTATGTTGTTTAATTAATCAATATTATAACTATGCAGAAGATTTATGTTCTTGTGTAATCAAATTTACCAGGTTTTTCTTGTGAAGTGTTTGTATATTTTAATGTCTGCTGCATAACGTATCAGCAGACAGAAAAGTACTTTGAGTCTCATCTCAGCCAGTTGACCTTAGACAAGTCATTTGAACTTGAATACATTTCCTCCTCCACAAAGAGGGAACTTTCTCATCCACTTCTCTGCTTTTCTCTGCTGTCTCAAGAGTTGAAGAAGACAAGGTTTATCCAAGGCTGGTGACCCCATACAGTCTATGTACATGGTAAATAGTTTAGATCCGCAGATTGAAGTTTTAAATGTGAAGTATTTTTAAAAGACGAATACCTCTAAAATAAACCTTCAAATTAGGTAAGAAGTCATGTGAATTTGTAGTACCAAATTCACGAGCTTTAAGCAAAGTTAAAAGAAGTTTTACAAAAACGACTTTCCCTTGTTAATCAAATTGCCGCTAAACCATCCCAAATACCCTAAGCCATCAGCTAACCTGACGTCCCTCACATTCTGGAGTTTCCTCCACGTGTCTCATCACTGGTAGATACTGGGGCTTACAAGATTCTCTGAACACTCCCTCCTCCTTTTCTAGGTGTTCTAATCAACTGGGGACAGAAAGAATATGCTGATCACACTGATGGGCATGGTAGCTTACACCTGTAATACCAGCACTTTGGGAGGCTGAGGTGGGAGGAAAGCTTCAGGTTAGGAGTGTGAGACCTGTCTGGACAATATAGCAAGATCCTGTCTCTACAAAAAATAATAGTAAAAAAAAAAACCTTAGCTGGCTGTGGTGGCACATGCTTATAGTCCTAGCTACTTGGGAGGCTGCGGTGGGAGGATTGCTTGAGCCTAGGAGTTAGAGGTTACCGTGCACTCTGATCAGGCCACTGCACTTCAGCCTGGACAATAGTACAAGACCCTTGATCTATGATCCAAGGCATCAGGGGATGCGAAAGGACATCCTGCCACCTTCTGTGAACCTGAATCTTGGGAGTCCATGGCTCTGACTCACCACCAGGTGCAAACAGAATCACAGAGAGCCAGGCTTCCCCCTGCTCCCTGGCTGATCCATGAGAACCAGCAGCAATGCAGCCTGTGCACTGTGTGGGGTCACAGGCAAGGCCCCTGGAGCACAACACAGCTAGTGTATGGGACACAGGACAGAACTCAGCCACAGAGTGGCCTAGGAGGTGGTGGTCCTGCCCCTATCCAGTGCGGTCAGAATGAGGGCACAAGAGAGAGGAAGTAAGCCTCGTGCTCCTCCGTACTGCCCTCATAGAGGCACTGAATGGAACTTCCTCCTCCTCAACTGCAGAGATGAAGGAGAGGGAGAACGGGCTTCAGCTCCTACGATTACCGGCTTCGATGCAGACAGTTGTGGCTTTGAATCTGTCAGCACTAGCGGGGCACCCCTGGGCAGTAATTCAACTGTCTGAGCCCTAGCTGCCTCCTCTCCAAAACGAGATATGAATACCTACCACTGGGCTGGGCGAGAGAATTAAAGACACAATATATGGGAGGCGCTTAGCGAAGTTGCTGGAGCAGAACATGAACTCAGTAATCGCTGGTTTTCTTTCTGCATCTCCCCAAATCTTTTCCAAGGACCAGGCTTATTTTGGCTTTTTTTTTTTTTTTAATCTCAGTGAAATTTAGTGGTCACAGATCAACCCTCTATCCACTGTTTAGTTTCAGGTTCTTGAAGTTAATTTCACCATGTTCTTGAAGCCATTTCTTTTAGCTCTTTACCTAACCCTGGACTTCAGGGGTCCTCTACAGAGCCGTCTCCACCTCTCTTATTGAGAGGAACAAGAGACTGCAAAGTCTCCCCAAGACTGAGAGAGTCAGCAGGTGGCAGGTACCTCAGGCTTGGCTTCCTGTGCTCCCCCAAACTGCCCGCCCACAGTTTTGCCTCACTCCTGGCCAGCACTGCAGAGTCCCTTTCTCCGAATTCACTTGATGTCAATAATTCCTCCTCTCCCTCCGTTCAGGATCCTGTGAGTTCCCATCCCTCAGAGAATGCAGACGAGGGTTATTAATACTTGTAACCAGGTCTCCTAAAGAAAGCAGACCATCTGGCACCTTTGGCAAGGACCCAAACTATAATCATTAAAACAGATTTCTCTGAATAAAAGAAAAATAAAGACCTAGTATCAAACATTTCAGGTTATTCATCCAGCTGAAGATGCCGGATGGCAGGATGGGCCCAGCATTGGACACAGCTCCTACCCAAGGCCACGGAGCAGTCAGCCTTGGAGGGCAGTGACTTCGGGATGCAGACATATGGAGAGGTCATTTGTTTCTCATTTACCCAACAGATAAGAATATGGAAATAGTCTCAGTCCATTTGCTTGATGGGCCTCCTAAGCTGGTGATAAACAAATCAATACAATTAGTTTTGGCTCATCGTCATTAAGAAATCTTCATTGCTGGGACATAATTGAATTATACCTCTTGCTCCGTAGGAAAGGAAACTGTTTAGAGATAGGTGGCTTCTCTTGAGCTGGAGCAAAGCAAGCAAGAGCCGGTGGGGAGGTTGGGGGGCAGCATCTAAGGATGTTGTGCATGTGTGAGGCATAGCAAGGTCTGTCCAGGATGTCCTAAGTGCTCCTGCTACAAGTTCCAGGGAATTCATTTGAGCACATTCATTCTGTGTGAGCTCAGAACTATATACCTTTGCTAGCAGACTGAAACAATGCCTAAAGAATAAAGTGACAACTAATTCAGCAGCAAAATCTGATCAGAAGCCTTAGTGCCTGGTGTGGGCTCATGTGCTTCCCCCTTACCTCTCTGTGATAGGGACAGAATCACAGAACTACCTTCCGCCTTAGCTTCTCCACTGGAATCTCTGGCACACCATAACTAGCTGTTATTCTTTAAATGAGACCTGGGAACTCTCCGGAACAAGGCTGGTGCTCAGTGGACTTACATGTCTGGGTAGTACCTGTCTACACCTCAGGCAGATTGTTTTATGTGGATAGAGGGACCACTTCTTATCTTTCCACCTGCTTCTTTCACCTCCAAGCAGACATGATCCTTAAACCAAATCTAAAAAAGATTGCCCAATTAGGATAATTGAAATTTTGATTTGGAAGTGATATTAGAAAAAACAAACCTAATAAACATGTGTATATGTAAAAATAAAAAATAAAAAAAAAACAACAAATCAATGTGGCTAACATCTTACATTTCAAATCAGGAAACTAAAACCCAGAGGGGTCAAATGATTTGCCCAAGTTACCCAGCTTAAAAAGGAAAATTTGGTACTTCAAAACTCATCTGGAGGGTTTTCTCTGCTCTAGCAGCTAAGAGAAGATTCCTCAAATAACAAAGCATGTTGAATATTTAATTTACTATTCCAACCTATATTCCCCCTGGGTTCCAAGGAGATTACCACTGAAGAAACACGATTTGTCAAAGATCAAACAGCTCCTAAATTATTATGTTTTCATAGCAAGTGGTGATGAAATCACAAAAGGTGTTTTCCACAACTTGTTGAGAATTGAATATTTTTCCTTGCAAGAAGTGGTCCAAAGCCTGGAAAAAGTGGTAGTCAGTTGGTGCAAGGTCTGGTGAACACAACAGATGACAGAATTTCCGAGTCCAGCTTCTGCAGTTTCAGCAGTGTTGTTTGTGTCCATGTGGTTGAGCATTGTCTTGCAAGAGAATTGACCTGACTCTGTTGACCAGACTCGTTTGCTTAGTCACAAGCATCTTCATCATTTCATCCACTTGGTTGCAGTAGGCATCTGCTGTAACCAACTGACCAGGTTCTATGAAACTGTAGTGGGTAACACCAGTGCCAAACTACCAAACACCAGTAGCTTTTTTTGATGTATATTTGGTCTTAGACTGTGTTTCAGCCCTTAATTATTCAATCGTTGTGCCCAAATCTTGCAGTTGTCAAAAAGAATCCTCTTTCCATTACACATAATATGGTGTAGAAATGGTTTGCTTTGTATTGTGACAGCAGGGAAAGGCAGGCTGCAAGCCGATTTCTCCTCTGATGCTTGTTTAAATTCATATACAAGCCATCTATCCAGCTTTCTCACCTGTTGATTTTATTTCAAATGGCCCAGGATTGTTGGAATATTAACACCAAACCTTGCCGCTAATACATGTGTAGGCTGAGATGGATTTACCTCCATTACAGCATTGAGCTCATCATTATCCTCAGTCTCAGGTCACCCACGTGGCTCATTTTCAAGATTAAAATCACCGGAATGGAACCTCAAAACCATCATTGCACAAAGGTTCATTACCCACATCCTTCCCAAACACTTCATTGATATTTCGAGCTGTCAGCACTACACTGGTTGCACAATGGAACACATATTTGGAAATAAAACGAATTTTTGACTTATCCGTGGATTTATAAAAATCGCTCTAAAATTTTTATAATCCAAAGCCAAAACATGCATTTGAGAGAATGAGGATGTACTTTCACAATAAAAATAAAACAAGAAGGTCAAAGTGAGGTGTCAGAGATAACACGTGTCAGTCAAACGTAGTACTTAAGAAAATCGGACATTTCATATTTAATGACCTACACAGTGCAATTTGAGAGTTGACTTTAACTTCCTTCCTAATGTTCTGTGAGATCCCTATTGACTTAAAAGCTTATATGTCAACATATGATAGGAGTCTGAATTCTAAAATTTGGAGGTGAGTTACCTAGAAGAGTTTCCTGAATTGTATCAGTCTTCAATGTCAGTTAAAAATGGAAGAGGGAGGGTGGGGGGAGTGAGGATAGAGGGCGGGATCACACCCGTGGTGTATATTTGAAGGGTTAGGAGAAAACTTCTAAATACGGATCAAAATTGTTCTCACAAAGTAATGAGAAAGTCTCTTGAATGTTATCGCAATCAGGTTGATGAAAATATCTCTGATTGTATCTGAAGCCCGTACACT
>CAUYRH010089927.1:0-22621 GCA_963574655.1 Perodicticus potto
GTTCAACTGAGTGCCAAGTCCAAAAGAAACCCAAACAGCTCACAGGTAAAGCCTTTTCAGTTTGCAGTCTCACTGCTGCTATAGCTACAGCTGCCGGCAGGATTAGACCAAACAAACAGACACAACCACTTGCCCAGTCTCACTGTACCGCTTTTGCCTTCCTCAGGGTGTCCAGAGGCCTCATGCTGTCTCCCTGTGTCCCCAAGGGGAAGTTCCTGGGCAGATCCCGCCAGCCAGAGATGCCTGAAGTCCTCTCTCCCCAGTCTCACTGTGCCCAGTTGCAAGGAAGCTGTTACTCGGCCGCCATCTTGGCTCCTCCCCCCCTCAGTTTAATATTTTTTAGTGAATAATTACATTGTGCACATTTTCATGTGCTAATTAACAACTTATATATCTTCTTAGGTGTAATATCTATTCAAGTTATTTTCTCTCGGGGGTTTCTTTTTTGTCGACTGGAGTTATAAGATTGACTTATGTCCTCTGGGTAGAAAACTTTTTAACAGATATGCTTTGCAATTTTGGTATTCCACTTTGTGACCTATTAGATATTTTTCTTTTTTCATTTTCATCAGTGGAGACTATTTATAACCAAAAATTTTAAATTTTTATGATGTTCAATATAACAGTATTTTTCTCTGAATATTATACTTGTGGTGTAGTATCTATAAAATCTTTGTCTAATCCAAAGTCCTCCCAAATTTCTCTTACTTTTGGAAGTTATTTTAGCTTTTTTGTTTAAGTCAATAATACATTGATAAAATTATAAAATTTTTGAAAGACTCTAAACAATTCTTTAAAAGAAAGAAATATATTTATTCATAGAGCCAATTTCATAAAGCTATTTATCCCAATTTCTTTATAGATTGTCCAATTTCAATAAAAATTTTATCAGTGTTTTTATAATGAACTTGAAAGGCTAACGTGGGTTAATATGAAAGAATGAAAATATAAAAAAAAAATTTCTAAAAATCTGTGGGAAACTAGGCTTTCAAAATATCAAACTTTATTTTGGTGCTTTAATAATCAAGATGGTAAAGTACTAGCCAGTAACAAAAAAACATACTATTGAAATAAAATAGAAAACCCAGAACCAGAAAATTTTGTATCTCATAGAAATTGTATTGCAGACCAATAAGAGTGAGGAACTTTGCCAAAAATAGTACAAAGCAGCTTACTAGTCAAATGAAAAAAATTAAATGTGATATACCTACCTCTCATTGTATATAAAGTGAACTAATAGTTAATGAAATCAAACTAATAGTTAAGTGAATCAAATAGTTAATGAAAAAGTAATATCTCAAAAATTTTGGGAGAAAATATAAGGTATCATTATATCCTCAAGATTGAACATGATTTTTAAAAATGAATCTCAAAAAGTTCTAAACACACCTGCAAAATACTGATATATAGAGTATTCTAACTTGAAAAGCTAATGTAGGTTAATAAGAAAGAATGAAAGTACAAAAAAAAAAATTCTGAAAAATGTGTGGGAAACTAAGCTTTCAAAATATCAAACTACAATAATCAAGATGGTATTGTATTAGCCAGTAAGAAAAAACATATTGAAATAAAATAGAAAGCCCAGAATTAGAAGAAACTTCTATCATTTAGAAGACAGCATGAAGAACATGAAAATACCATCTTGGAACAACTCTGAGAAGATGGATAAATAAAACCACCAAAAGATTAGCACTGAGAATACATAAGAAATGCTGCATACCAGTCATAAAAAGGCAGGTATAGCAGTGAGAAAACAGGGCAAAGGAGGGAAAAGGATAAGAGATGCATTTTCCACCAAAATAAACGAAAGTGAAACAGCATGTAAGCTGCTCAACACTCTAAATAATAATAATAATAACTACAGATTGGGAGAACAATATGTAGGATTTCATATTTAACTTTATACAACATAAAATTTTAAAAACACAATAATAAGGCTATAGAACAGTGTGAACTTTTAAACATTGAGGGAAAAGTATATAAATTTCTACCAGCCATATGGCAAAAAAAAAAAAAAAAAAAATTTGGCCTTATAAAATAGAACATGCACATGACCTAAAATGCATCATTTCTATGCCTGGAAATATACCCTAGGGAGATCATTTTACATGTTCAAACAGATATGATATTTTTCACTGAATATCATCTCTGTCAAAGCAGAGAGAGTGACATCATGTTGCTTTTATCATATTCTATTGTTAGATATAAGCCACAAGTTCCAGCCTATAGTCAAGTAGAGAGAATGACAAGTGGGTATGGATATTAGGAGGCAGTGATTTTTTTTCTTTTGGGGGGAATTCTTTTTTACTTTTATTATTAATTATTAGGGGTTCATAATAGTTGTATAGCTGTATAGGTTACATGTTATTCTTTGATATAGACATACAATGTGAATTAATGAAATCAGTTAATTGGGGTATCCATCGCCTGAGGCATTTCTTTCTTTTCATGTTAGGAACATCCTACTTTAACTCTTTGAGTTATTTAAAAATTATACTGCAAATTATTGTTGATTATAGTCACTTTGTTATGCTGTCAAACATTGTTCATTCTAACTATATTTTTGGGCCTATTAACTCTTCCCACCTACTTTCCCTCCCCTTCCTACTACCTTTCCCAGCCTCTGTAACTGTCATTCTACTCTCTGTATCCATGAAATCAGTTGCTTTTAATATTTAGCTTCTACATAACAGTGATTAATCTTTCTGTGCTTGGCTTATTTCACTTAACATAATGTTCCCCACTTCCATTTATGTTCATGAAACAGCAGGATTCTACTATTTTCTGTGCCTATGTAATATTCCATTGTGTATAAGTACCACGATTTCTTTATCCATGTATCCATTAATGGGCATGTATATTGATTCCATATCTTGGCTATTGAGAATGATGCTACAGTAAACATTGCAGTGCAGATTTTTTTAATCCACTGAATTCCCCTCCTTTGCATATATACCCAGCAGTGGGATTGCTAGGTCATACAATAGGCCTATTTTCAGTTTTTGTAGTAACCCCTATACTATTCTCCATAGTGGTTGCACTAAATTACATTTTTACCAATGGTATGTGAGAGTTCTCTTTCTCTGAATCCTCATTAGCATTTGTTATTGCCTGTCATTCTGATAAATGCAATTTTAGATGGAGTAAGATAATATCTTATTATAGTTTTTTTGCTGTGCAGAAACTTTTAGCATGATAGCTATTTGTCCAATTTTGCTTTGGTTACCCTTACTAAAGAAGTCCTTACCCACACCAATGTTCTGAACCATGCTTCTAAAGTTTTCTTTTGGTAGTTTCATAGATTCAAATCTTAGATTTAACTTTTTAATCCATTTTGATTTGATTTTTTTCATATGGTCAAAGATAAAGGTCAATTGTCATTCTTCTGCATATGTACATTCAATTTTCCCAGTACCCTTTATTGAAGAGACTATTCTTTCCCCATTGTATGTTCTTGGACCCTTTGTTGAAGGTAAGTTCATTATAGTTATGTGGATTTGTTTCTGGGTTCTCTATTCTGTTCAATTCATCTATCTGTCTGTCTTATGCTAATGCCATGCTTTTTTGATTACTATAGCTCTATAGTATAATTTGAAGTAAGGTCATGTAATTCTCTAGTATTTTTTTTTTTTTAATCAAGATGGCTTTAGCTATTTGGAGGTCTTTTGTGATTCTATATAAATTGTAGGATATTGTAAAATTATTTGAGGAATGTCATTGGCATTTGATGGAAATTGCATCGACTGCTTTGGGTAGTATGGGGATTGTTAAAATGTTGGTTCTTCCAAGCCATGAGCATGGAATATCTTACCATTTTTTGTGTGCTTTTCAAAATCTTTCATACTTTTAATCTTTTATACTTTACATTATAGAATTTTTTCACTTCTTTTCTTATGTTTATTCTTGGGAGTTTTATTTTATTTGTAGCTATTATAAATGGGATTACAATTTTGATTTCTTTTTTCAGTTTGTTTACTGTTGTCATGTAGAAATGCTACTGATTTTTGTATGTTAATTTTGTATCCTGCAACTTCAGTAAATTTTATCAACTCTAACAGTTTGGAGTAGCATCCTCAGGTTTCTATAGGTACAAGATCATATTGTCTGAAAACAAGGATCATTTGCCTATTTTCTTTCCAATACGGATGCCCTTTATTGCTCCAGTGCAGTGGTTCTCAACCTTCTTGATGCTGTGACCCTTTCATACAGTTCTTCATATTGTGGTAACCCTCAAACCTACTTGTAGCAACAAAAATAATTTTACGGTTGGGGGTCACCACAACATGAGGAACTGTATTAAAGGGTCGTGGCATTAGGAAGGTTGAGAATCACTGCCTAGAAATTCCAGTACCAGGCTGAATAACAGAGGTGAGAGTGGGCATCCTTGTCTTTTTCTGGCTCTTAGAGGAAAGATTTTATGTTTTTTCATGTAGGACAAATGTGGTGCTGCTAAAATTCCTCAACTTTTGTTTTTCCAAGAAAGTCTTTATTTCTCCTGGATAAAGGATATTTTCCTGGATAAAGGATATTTTTGCAAGATATCATACTTGAAGGTCGGGTTTTTTTTCTTTAGCACTTTACGTAGGTCATACCACTCTTTCTTGGCCTATAAAGTTTCCATTTTACAGCAGAGAAGTCTGCTGTCAAATGTATGACAACAAATTTATATGTTATCATTAATTTTTTTTTATTTTATCTTGCTTCTCTTAGGAACTTTATCTGTGTCCTTTGGGAGCTTGATTAACAAATGCCTTGAGAGAGCCTTACTTGTATCTTTTTGTATCTAAATACTGATAGGTTTTTCTAGGCTTGGGAAGTTCTCTGTTATTATTTCTTTGAAAATTTTCTATCCCAATCTTTCTATCTACATCTAAGGCCAACAACTCTTACTCTTAGATTTGCTCTTTTATGGTGATTTTCTGGACATTGTAGATGTACTTCATTCTTATTTGTTCTTTTTTTTTTTTTTTTCATCATCTGAATGTGTATTTCATTCTTCTACTTGGTCAATGTGCTATTGAAAGACTCTGGGTATATATCCAGAAGACCAAAAATCACATTATAACAAATATATCTGTATCAGAATGTTTATTACAGCCCAATTAATAATTGCTAAATCATGGAAAAAGCCAAAGTGCCCATTGACCCACAAATGGATTAATAAATTGTGGTATATTTGCACCATGGAATATTATGCAGCCTTAAAGAAATATGGAGACTTTATCTCTTTCATGTTTACATGGATGGAGCTGGAAAATATTCTTCTTGGCAAAATATCCCAAGAATGGAAGAAAAAGTATCCAATGTACTTATCCCTATTATGAAACTAATTTATAACTCTCATATGAAAGCTATAACCCTATTACAGCACAAGAATTGGGGAAAGGGGCAAGGGAAGGGAGGGGTGGGAGAAAGATAGGTTGAGGGAGAGTAATGAGTAATTGATGGGTCCACATTTACTGTGCATCTTGGAAAGGTACAGGTGAAATCTATTAAATGTGGAATATAAGTGTCTGTACACAATAACTAAGAAAATGCCATGAATTCTATGTCAACCAGTTTGATGAAAATATTTCAAATTGTATATAAAACCAACACATTGTATCCCATGATTGCATTTATGTACACAACCATGATTTAATAAAAAAAGATAAAATAATAAATAAATAAATAAATAAATAAATAAAGACTGAATCATTTCTCAATTTGTTAAATTAATTCTTAAGCTCTTGAATTTCTGCTTTTTTATTATTTCAATCTCTTCATTAAATTTCTCTGATAGGCTTCTGAATTTCTTCTCTGTGTTGTCTTAAAGTTCACTGAGTTTCTTCAGAACAGCTATTTTGAATTCTTTGTCCAAAATTTACCCTGTCTCCATCACTCAGCATTTATTAATGTTACCTTATTTGGTTTGTTTGGTGAAACCTTGTCTTAGATGTTCTTGATGCTTATGAAAATTTGTTGATATCTGGGCATTGAAGAGTTAGGTATTTGTTTGAATCTTCACAGTCTGGGCTTGATTTAACCTGTGCTTTTTAAGAAGGCTTTCCAGATACTCAAAGGGAAGTAAGTGTTACTGTCTAAGTCTTTGCTCACTGCAGCTTATCAGCACTGGAGATTCCCCAAGCCCAGTAATGCTGTGACCCTTGTAGTCTTCTGGTGGTACTGCCTTGGAGGACTTCAATAAGATATGAAAGAATTCTCTGGATTACCAGGAAAAGACTCTCACTCTTTTCCCTCACTCTCTGTGCTGTTCTGCTAGAGTTGAGAGGAATGATTTAGGTACTCTGTTACGGCCACCAGTACCAGGTCACACCTGAAAACAGCTCAGTCTTACCCAAAGCCAGCAGTGATTATTGACTGGCTACCTCTGATATTTATTCAAAGTCACAGTTCTCTCTAGTCAGTGGGTGGTGAATCCTGCCAGGACTGGGTCTTCTCTTTTAAAGCAGCATGTTTCATTCTGGTCCAGGTTGGGTCCAGAAATGCTGTCCAAGAACTAAGGCCTGGAATCAGTGACTTTATGAGTCTCATTGGCATTTCATTTTACTGTGCCTGAGCTGGTACAAAAATTGCAGAACAAAATCCTTTGAGCTCTTCCCTTTGCTTTACCTAAGAGAGAGACTATCCCTAAACTTTGCTGTCTATGGTTGGGGGAGTGGTGACAAGGGGACTGGCTTGACTACAACTGTTGATGTCTCACTGGGACTTGTGCACTCCAAATCCACTGCTCTGAGCCAACACATCCATAGGAATTTTCCAAATTCTGCAGTTACTGTGGTCCAACTAACTTACAAATTTATCCCAGGCCCCAGGCTACTATTTGTCACCAGGCAGTAGGGCTAGCCAGAGCTTAGGTTTTGGAGTGGAATATTAGGTCAGGCTGAGCTGGTCAAAGTGCTCCCTCCATGCATAACTGGCAAAACTCTGCCATGTAGAGTATTCTTGTGTGCCAGGGCCACCCTGAGTTTCTAGGCAAGGCCCTATAGTCACTTCATTCTTCCTCTCCCTGACATAGATTTTCTATCAACTCTAAGTTCAGGTCGGGCAATCCCACAAGGGGTGTTGTAGACAATGTAAGACCATTTTTTTCTTCTCTCTTCAGTGCCTCTTTTCTTGATAAAATGTTAAAACCAGATAGTATGATCACCCACCTGATTTGGTACTTCTAAGGGTGCTTGCTTGCATGGATAGTTGTTGAATTTGTTGCTCATATGGAGGGAACATAGTTGGAGGTTTCTATTCAATTATCTTGCTCTGCCATGATTTTGAAAGCTATTTTATAAGATGCTTATCACAGTAACTTTTAAGAATCTATACTGCTTTAAGCCTAGAATCCCTTGCATTTTACTTTTATCACCTATCGATATTTAGTTCTATAATCATTGACTTTTGAATGTGATGACAGCAATGGGTCAAATTTCATTCTTTTCTCTAAGGATATCCAATCATTTTAAACAGCATTTATTTATTATCAAGACCTTCTTGTCTTTACTTGTCCACAATGGAATCTTTATAATGAATTAAATGTCTATATATGCTCAAGTCCATTTATGTATTTGTTCCGTTTACCTGTTTCTCGGACGACACCAAATTATTAACATCTTGACTAGTGAAGTTTTATCTTTAGTCTTATAATTTGGTAGTTTATATTTTCCATTATTTCTCTTTTAAACAATTCAGTGATTATTTTTGACATTTTTTGGTTACCTTAAAAGTTTTAAGTCTGTTTTTTGGTTGTCCTCAAATGGGATTGTATTATATCTTTAAATATGTTGAGGAGAAAATTGATAGCTTTGCAGTATTAAATATCTAAATTCATAAAAATGGCATACATTTGCATTTATTTAGGCTTTGTTTAATTTCTTGCAGTCATATTTTTTAGGTACAAGTTGACCATGTATTTCACTATATTTGCATGTAGAAATTGTATTCATTGAAGTTGACTCCCAAGGGGTCAGAGCAAGAGATGAACTAGAAACATCCTCCCAGCCACTCTTGGGGAGACAGGGAACAGAAGATTTTGGCCACCTCTGCCTGCACCTACTTAGAAACATCCCTTTGGGATAGTGAAGCAGTAGGAGACTCCAGGAGCCAATGTGGTCTGGAGCTGAGGAAGACCAGCACAGAGGGCACGTTTAGGGTATAAGTAGAGGTTGTCTAGCAGTCCTCCCATGGGAGGTGGGAAAGGGCTGCCTTGCAATTTTTTATTTTGAACTAGACTGCTCCCTGGACTACATTGAAGGGGTTTAGATGAGCAAGGGAACCCGAGTAGTGCTAGACAGCAGAGATTGAGTGCTGGGCTGCGTAAAGATCCCATTGTCTTGGCTACAGATAGGCCACCATTGTGGGAAAGGTACATGGCAAAAACAGTCAGCAGGGTCCTAGTGCATAGCTGGCTCTGGTGTATCTGCTCAGCTGGGGCAGCTATCCTTGGTGTGAGTTGAATGCTACCACCCTCCTGGGGAAAACCAGTTTGTTATGAGAGGGCAGTCTTTGAAAGGTTGAGATATAAAACCTGTGAGGTCTAGTGAGAGCTTTGGGGTCCTAATTTTGTAGGGACAAAGTGCTAGCAAAATGATCAGGCCCTGACTGTGGTAAAGTAGATCAGGAGGACAAGTCCAGATTTCCTCTGAAATTAAAGAGTGGTTTCTGGCCCCAAATATTATGCAACAAAAATAGTGTGTGTTTTCCATCTCCTAACACCACAGCACTACCCGGTGTCCAGCAATGATATGGCAATTTGTATATATGTGAATATGTATTCTCTATCTCTCTCTCTTTTTGGATGTTTTTCTCAATTGTTTTCTTAGTTGTTTTTTTTTCCCCTTTTTCTGTTGTTGCTGTTGTTCTTTTTTGTTACATTTGGTTTGGTTTAGGTGTGTTTTTGTTTTTTCATTTTTACTTTCCTCATTAGCGAGGACTCCTCCATTTTGGTTATGGGTTTTCATATATTTTTTAATTTCTGTCTTATTATTCTCCTTTTCTGTCTCCTTTGGTAGAGATTTTTGTACTTTTCTTGTCTTTCCCACATAAATTTTTCATAGAACAACTAAGATATCCCTTTTTTCCTTCAGTTTATGTAACAATATTTTTAATGTCCTCACTGTGACATATTGCCAATTTTTTTCTATATTTGTCAGAGGTGGGGTCTTGCTTTTGCCAGGCTTGTAACGAGATTCTGACATCAAGGGACCAACCCAGCACAGCCCCCAAAAGTGCTTGAGTTTTGAGTATAGGTCACAGCACCCTGCCAAACATCACCATTTCTCTTTTTCCTTTCTTTCTCTCTTTCTGTCCTTCTTCTTTCCTTTTCTTCAACTCTTTCCCTTAACCTCCTTCTTTTTTCTCTATCTTTTTCGTTCCTTTCTCCATTCTTGGTCTTTCCCTTTCTCTTCTTTTGTCCTTATACCTAAAGATAACTTCAACACCTAATCTGAGAGACAAGGTAATTTAAAGTGAAGGAGGCAGTGAGGGGAGAAAATGGAAGGAAGTATACAAGAAAAAAAACACACATGTTCAGGCAACACGAAAACCCAGAACAGAGCAACCTCTTCAAGGAATCATGAGGTTTCCACCACAGATATTTCCACTTTTCAAGATTCAATGGAAATGACAGAAAGGAAATTTAAAATATAGATGACAAAAACAATAAAGGAAGTTGATGGAAATTAGAAAAAAAGAATCAAAAAATGGATGAAACATGTGAAGAATATAGAAAGGAAATGGTGGAGCTTAGGGAAGAAATAATTAGGAAACTTAAAGATGCAGTAGAAAGTATCAACAACAGACTAGAACATGGAGATGAAAGAATTTCAGAACTTGAGTATTAAGCTCTTGAGCTAACCCAGGTAGTGAAAGAGGCAAAAAAGAAGAGAGGGAAAGGAGAACAGCCACTCAGAGAATTATGGGATGTCATGAAGCACCCAAACATGAAGCCTTTGTTCTGAAGGGCAAGAAGAACATTCCGAAGGGAAGGAATAAATACTGGAGGATATTATAAATGAAAATTTCCAAACTTTCACTAAAGATTCTGAAATGCTCCTTTTAGAGGGACACTGGGTCATCTCAACATAAATAGAACATCTCTAACACACATTGTAATGAACTCTGTCCAAAGTCAAGATGTAAGAAAATATTCTGCAAGCAGCCAGGAGTAAGCATCAATTGATGTACAGGGCAGATCCATCAGGGTGGCATTATACTTTCCAGCTAAAACTCCCCAAGCCAGAAGACAATAGTCATCTACCTTTAACCTTAAACAAAGCAATTTTCTGCTTAGAATTATGTATCCTGCTAAACTAAGCTTCAAAATTGATGAAGCAATAAAATCTTTTACTGACATGTAAACATTGAGGAAATTTGCCTCAATACAACCAGCTCTACAGAACTTACTTAGACCTATTCTCCTCACTGACCATTACAATGGAATACCAGCAAACTCAATACCCAGAAACTAAAGGACAGGATGGGGGGGGTGGAATATAAAAATCGTAAGCCATCTATATATTATCATCAGGAAACACATCTAACCTCAAAACTAGATTCAGGGTGAAGGGTTGGGAAAAATATGTCAGGCAAATTGAAAACAGAGGAAATGAGGAGTCACAGTCTTATTTTCAGATACCAGTGGATTTATATCAAGTAAAGTTAAGAAAGATGCAGATAGTCATTTTATACCAGTTAAGGGAACAATATGAGAAGAGGACATTTCAATTCTAAATCTCTTTGTGCCAAATTTAAATGCTCCCAGATTTATGAAACAGACCTTAAAAGTCTAAGCAGGATGACATCCTATAACATCATAGTATCTAGGGACTTACACACCCTTCGAATAGAACTGGACAGATATTCTAAAAAGAAACTAAACAAAAATACAAAGAACCTTAATGCAACTGAGAACAAATGGGCTTAATAGACATATATAGAGCACACCATCACAAAGCTAAAGGAATACATGGTCTTCTCATCATCCAATGAAACATATTCCAAAGTAGACCATATCCTACAACACAAATCAAACCTGAACAAAATTAAAAGAATTGGAACTCAACTCCAGCAAAAATGTTCATCCTTACACAAAGGCATGGAAATTAAACAACCTTATATTGAATGATGGTTCAAAGAAGAGATAAAAGAGGAAATTATTAAATTCATTGAAAATAACTACGTTGAAGTTCCAAGCTACCAATACCTGTGGGATACTGCAAAAGCAGTCCTAAGAGGAACATTTATTGCATTAGATGCCTAGGTCCAAAAAACACAAAGAGAACACATCAACAGCATAGTCAATCATTTGAAGGAAATGGAAAAGGAATAGCAGTCCAATCCCAACACAGCAGAAGAAAAGAAATAGCCAAAATTAAATTAGAAATAAATGAAATTGAAAATAAAAGAATCATTCAGAAAAATAATGAAACAAAAAGTTGGTTTTTCAAAGAGTTAAATAAAATTGATAAACCTTTGGCCAGATTAACTAGAAAGAGTAAAGTTAAATCTCCTATAATTTCAATTAGAAATGACAAAGGGGAAATAATAACAGATACCAGAGAGATAAAGGAGATTAACTCTGACTACTATAAGAAACTCTATTCCCAGAAATTTGACAATGGAGGAAATGGACAAATACCTGGAATCAATGCATATTCCTAGATTTAAGCAGGATGAAATAGATCTCTTGAATAGACCAGTATCAAGGACTGAGATTGAAGAAACAATTAAAAAGCTTCCAACAACATCAACAATAAACCTCTGCACCAGAAGATTTCAAACCAGAATTCCATCAAGCCTTCAAAGAAGAGCCTGTACCTACACCACAGAAACTATTTCAAAACAATGAGAAGGAAGGAACCTTCCCCAACATGTTTTATGAAGTAACTATCACCCTGATACCAAAACCAGGAAAGGACCCAACTGAAAAGGAGAGCTACGGACCAATTTTACTAATGAATATTGATGCAAAAATACTCAATAAAATGTTAGCCAATAGATTACAGCAATACATTCAAAAAATTGTACGTCACAATCAAGTAGGCTTTATTCCAGGGATAGAAGGCTGATGTAACATATGTAAATCAATAAATGTATTTCATCAAATCAAAAGGAGCATACAATCCTTTCAATAGCTTCAGAAAAAGCATTTGACAAAATTCTGCATCTTTTTCTAAAAATAACTCTGAAGAATATAGGCATAGTTGGCACATTTCTTAAACTGATTGAAGCCATTGACAACAAACCCACAGGTAATATCATACTGAATGGAGTTAAAATGAAAACTATTCCACTTAGAACTAGAATAGGCAAGGATGTCCTATATCACCACTACTATTTAACATAGTTCTAGAAGTTCCAGCTAATATAATCAGGAAGGAGAAGGATAGAAAGGAAATCAAACTGGGGGCAGAGAAGGTCAAACTTTTGCTGTTTGTTGTTGTTATGATCTTATACTTAGAGAACCCCAGAGACTCAACCACAAGACTTGTTGAAGTGATCAAGAAATACAGGACAGCTCCTGTGGCTCAAAGGAGTAGGGTGCCAACCCAACATGCCGGAGGTGGTGGGTTCAAATCCAGCCCTGGCCAAAAACTGAAAAAAAAAAAAAAAAAAGAAAAGAAAAGAAATACAGTAACATCTCAGGATATAAAATCAATGTCAACAAATCAGTCACCTTTATATATGTCAATAACAGCCAAGTTGAGAAGCTAATTAAAGACATAATTTCCTTCACAATAGCTTCAGAGAAAATTAAATACTTAAGAATATACCTCATAAAAGAAGTTAAGGATTTCTAAAAAGGTAATTATGAAACCCTAAGAAAAGAAATAGCAGAAGACATTAATAAATTGAAAAGCTTACCATACTCTTGGCTGAGAAGCATCAACATTGTTAAAATGTTTATACTTCCCAAAGCAATCTACAGTATCAATCAGTAGAATTGAACAATAGCATCATACTTTAAAGAACTAGAAAAAATATTTCTTTGTTTTGTATGGAACCAGAAAAAAGAACTATATAGCCAAGACTATTATTAGTGATAAAAACAAAGCCAGAGGCATCACCCTATCAGACTTTAAACTATATTACAAGTCCACAGCAATCAAAATAGCATGGCATACTGGCACAAAAATAGACATAGACAAATGGAACTTAACAGAATACTCTAAGATGAAACCAATTTCTACTTGGCATTTGATCTTTGATAAACCAAACAAAAGCATACATTGGGAAAAAGAATCTCTAGTCAATAAATGGTGCTGGGAGAATTGATAACCACATGTGAAAGACTAAAACTGGACCCACACACTCTTGAGGATGTCAGCCAGTGGAAAAAATTTATGAAGAACACTTCCATGATAATACCAACACAAAAATAAACAAATGGAACTTAGTTCAACTGAAAAGCTTCAGCACAGCTAAGGACACAACAATTAAAGCAAATAGACAACCTTCAGAATGGGAAAAGATATTTGCAGGGTATGAATCTGATGAAGGGTTGATAACTAGAATCTACAGAGAACTCAAATTAATCAACAACAACAAAAAGAACAAACAATCCAATCTATCACTGGGCAAGAGACATGAATGGAAATTTCTTTGAGAAAGACAGAAAAATGGATAACAAACATTTAGAAAAAAATGCTCATCATCATTAGTCATCAGAGAAACACAAATAAAAACCACCCTGAGATATCACCTAACCCCAGTGAGAACAGCCACATCACCAACTTCCAAAGCTGTAGATGTTGGTGCAGATGTGGAAAGAAGTTAACACTTTTACACTGTTGGTGAGATTGCAAACTAATACAACCTTATTGGAAAGAAGTATGGAGAATCCTTAAAGAACTCAAATTAGACCTTTCATTTGATCCCTCAATCTCCTTAACTAGGCATCTACTCAGAAGAATTAAAAGTCATTTTATTACAAACACATTTGCACTAGATTGTTATAGAAACTCAGTTCGCAATCACCAAGACTTGGAAACAACCTAAAAGCCCATCAACCCAGGCAAAGTGTGATATATATATATATACTATGGACTACTATGCATATATAAAAAAGAAGGAGACATTACATCTGTTGTAATATCTTGGATGGATTTGAAACACATTCTTCTTAGTAATGTATCACAAAAATGGAAAAGCAAATATCCAATGTACTCAATACTAATATGAATCCAATAGATAATCAAATACATGCCCACATAAGAGAAAAAACTCAAGTTGGGTAGAGGGGGAATGAGAGAGGGTGGAGAAAGGAGGAGAGGAAGGGATTGGTATTGTCCCACTTAACGCACACAATGTAAGGGTATTCGCACACCTTTTGGGTGTAAGACATAACTACAGGAGGGATTCTACCTAAAAAATGCAAGTATTGTAGCCTAGTTGTTTGTCTCCTCAGATTAACATGAACTTAAAAAAAAATTTCATATATTTTTCATCTATTATAAAGTATTTCTGTGATAGGCAGAATTCTAAAGAAGCCCCTCCATTTCCAGAATCCCACTTCTTGTTATTTAATCAAACACTAATCTTGCCACTGTTGTAAAGAAAAGTGGAAGATTTGATTAAGATATAATTAAAGTTATGGACTTTCAAATGGTGAAATTGCATAGATTAGTCATGTGGGCACAATCTAATCACATACTTAGCCTAAAAAAGTAATTTCTCTAACAGAAGTCAGATAGATGTGGCAGAGAAGGAGGTAGAAATGAGATGAGGCAGAAGAGAAGGTTGAAGAGACTTGAAATGTGGGAAGACTTTGACCTACCATTTATTCACTTTGAAGATGCAAGTAGGAGACCATAAACCAAGAAATATAAATGGCCTTTAGAACTCAAAAGCTAGCAATGAAAAAGGAACTTCAGTTTTACAATTACTTAAAACTGAATTCTGACAACAGTCTAAATGTGCGTAGAAGGAGATTCATCTCTAGAGACCAGAAAGTAAGGCAAACTTGTCCAAATCTTAGTTTTGACCTTGTGATATCTAAAGAGTAGACCAAATATTTCACTTTGTTCTGGTTTTTGACCTACAGATATTTGACCTAAAATATGAATTTTGTTTTAAGCTACTACATTTGTGATTTTTTTATAGCTACAATAGATGACTAATACAGTGTAATAAGGTCTGACAGTTAAGTTCATGAACTTGCCACTATGCACTTACATTGGCAGCACAATGCAAACAACTTGGTAAAATTTCATAACCTTCGCGTACATGTATCAGTGTCTCACAGCTCTGTCTGTGCTGCTGTGTGGTGGTGTCTTGCTGAATGTTATTTATTATTGCTGTTGTGTGTTTTCGTGTGCTGTCATAAGAGTATCAGAGCTTGAATTAGAGCAACTAACAAACATTAAATTTCTCATTAAATCTGGCAAGAGTGGCAGTAAAATCAGGGACATTTTACTCCAATTTATGAGGACAATGCCATGTTGAAAACAGCAGTGTACAAATGTATTAAATATTTTTTCTGAGGGGAGAGAAAGCATCACTGATGAATAGAGGTCAAGGTGGCCAATAACAAGCAGAACAGATGAAAAATGGCACAAATTTATCTAATTGTGTGTCAAAATCTTCAGCTGACTGTGAGAAACATAGCAGACCATGTAAACATGGAGAAACAGTTGCTAAAAACCATAACTGAAAATCTTGGCATAGCAGACCATGTAAACATAGATGGAGAAACAGTTGGTAAAAACCATAACTGAAAATCTTGGCATTAGAAAGGTGTGGTTCTTGTGTCACAACAATATACTAGCTCATGTGGCACTGTCTGTGAGGGAATTTCTAGCCAGTAAACAAATAACTGTACTGAATACCCTCTCTACTCACCTCATCTGGCTCCCAAGGACTTTTTTCTTTATCCAAAGATAAAGGAAATATTGAAAGGAAGACATTTCGATGATGTTCAGGACACTAAGGGTAATATGATGACAGCTTTGATGGCTATTCCAGAAGGAGTTCCAAAATTGCTTTGAAAGATGGACTAATCCTTGGTGTCAGTGCAAAGTTTCCCAAGGGAAGTATCAATACTTCAGAGATAACTGTAGTGGTACTTAGCAATGAGATATATAGCCCTTTTTCCAGGATGAGTTCATAACCTAATTGTCAGATTCACATATAACTTCACTTTCTGATTATTAATGGCATGGATTTTGTACATTGACATTATACACAGCAAACTTACTAAATTTATTTATTAAATAATTGGACTTTTTAGAAATACAATTGTTGTCAGTGCAACTCTATACAAAATAATAACACCTCGTCAGTCCATTTGCTTTGAACTGAGAGACCTGGGGAGCCCAACACCTCACTAAGAGACAAGCGTGCAGTCTTTCCCAGTGATCTCACAGACCTTTATTGAAATCCCTGGCCTGAGGAAATACAGCACAGCGGCAAGCTTCGAAGAGAGGGTCAAGGTTAAAAAAACAGGAGTTTTTCTTTAACTGCCCTATTTAAGTGTGAACCCATTCTCTTTACTGCACTTCTGTCTTGCCTTTTCCTTATCACTTCCAAATGTGACGTAGAGACTGGTGGAGACTGTATGCTGTATCTAGTGAGTATTGTTTTTAGTACTCAGGGCCAACAGTAATGCCTGGCTTCTCCCCAGATCACTGGGTCCCTAGTGCCTAGCATTATTAACCCTTTGCTCTATCCTACAAATTGTTATTTGCAAAATAATGGCAATTTTATTTGTTTTCCTTCTAAATGTCTTTTTAAAAATTTTTGTCTTATTTTATTGTATAAAACCTTTACTATAATGTTGAGCAGAAATGATAAAAAGGACATTTTTTATTTTTTTAATATGCATTATTATTGTTGTTCAACTCAAAATATTTTCTGTATCTAGTAGTGATTATTTTTTCTTTGACCTCTGCACAATTTAGAAGTACTTTGCTGAATTTCTACACTTACTATTTTTTTCCCATCTTTTAGTCACAGTTTTTATTGTTCCTTTTGAAATTCGTAATTATCCTAACAAGAAAAGTAGTACCAAATGTTAAACGTATCTTTTTTGGCCTTCCTTAACTTTTAAATCTGGTTCTGCAAATTCTCCTGCTAAGCATTATAAGCAATTCTTGTAATTTTTGATAATTCTCTGATTTTTTAGCTTGTTTTAATTTATTGTAATTCTTAGTAGTACTATACTATTTTGTCCAAAACCAGTTAGCCATAACCAGAAATGGATTTTTTTTTTTCTTGCAGTTTTTGGCCAGGGCTGGGTTTGAACCCATCACCTCTGGCATATGGGGCCGGTGCCCTCCTCCTTTGAGCCACAGGTGCTGCCCCCAGGAATGTATTTTAAAAAATAAAAGTAAAACTTCATGTAACTCACAGGCAGAATATCTATTTGGCTAAGATTCTTGCCTTTTCTGGACTGTGTACTGTTAAAGTTTTTCCTCTCCCTCTGACTTTCTAGATCATTCAGTTGAGGCAACCTTTATTTTTTTACCCAACAGAACTGTTCTCTTTTAATCCATGTAAGAGCTGGAAATAGGTCATAATGAGTTTAAAAGAAGAAAGTACAGAACACTCCAGTCCTTCCTATAATAATTCAGCTCAACATTTCCCACCTGAACCATACTGTAATCTTGCCAAATATGATGACTTTAATAAGCTCTGTGTTTCCAAGGAGTCACACATGACATTGTCTGCTAACTTTTTAAGTAACAGCTATTATAAATAGTGAGAGAAGCTGGAATAAATGTTGGATTCAAGGACTCGTAATAGCTTATCTTCTTCTTGGAGTCAAAGATTGAGATAGCAATATCATCTATATAGGCTTTTAATTGATTATTGTTTTTTTCCTTTTTGCTTATGACTTAATTTTTCTAACTTCAACACAATGTTTATTCATCTGAGCTATTCAGTGGTAGTTGTGTGATGTAAATTTGTGCAGCCATACATGACCTCAGAAGACCTTTTCTCCAGATATATATGTGGGTGATAAAAATGTAAAGAAAAACAAAGAAGCGTGTAACATAAATGTGAAGATGATGGTTGCCCTCTGCAGATAAGAAGAGAAATGTGATTGGGAAAGTCATCCCCATGAGTTTCAAAATCCACAGCATTTTTTTTTATGTGACTTGGGGTGAAACAAGCATTTAATTTGCACCAATTTTTATTTTATTTATTTCATATACTCTTCTAAGTATTTAAATATATTTTACATACACACATACAGCTAAAAATAGCAGCAATGGAGTTCCCATCTGATGTTTAGGCAATTTGACACTCTTCAAGACCAAACTTTTAAGTTAAATGGCAAATTCTATGCAAATCTTCATTTATACATCATTCCAGTCTTTCACGATGATGCTGATGTGTATTCTATCTCTCCAGAGATGAATGATGCCATTCCTATTAACACTGGGTTTCTGATCCTTATCTTAATAACCACACCCATGTTTCCTTAGAAAGTTTAGTTCTACTCCCTAGATCCTGCCATTTCAGGATCCTGTTATCACTATGAAATCTGTAAATCCATTTAAATAACAGCAATAGTGACTTTGACCTTCACCCACTAGCCTAAAGCAGACAGAAAACATAGCAATTTTAAGGAAAATTGAAGCTCTTCCTAGCCGTGTGTTCCTCAATTTTTCAGTATCCTTTCTGCTCTTAGGGACATAATTAAAGGGTAAGTGAGTGGAATGCATGTCATAAATCACTTTCAACATTCTCATCTTGAATGTCTTTTATTTCCTTTTACTAAATTACAATAAGGGATTTCCAACAGTACAACCTCATTCCATGGAGGCCACCATTGTTTGCAGACCAATCAGCATTCAAAGCTAAAGTTAAAACCATGTCCAGTTATTCAATTTAATAGTATATCAAGGATTTATATAATATTATTAATATTGAAAAAGTTAACCTGATCTAAAACTATGTCTCTCTCTAGCAAACCTAGCACTTTCAGAATTCTTGCATACATAGATTTTTGCCAACATAAATGACCAAATTATTAAAATTCTTTGGTTGTATAGATTTTATTTTCTGGGGATAAACTTTATTATTTTCTTAATATGACTTTCAGGAACTGAACTTTTGTTAAATTCCTAGGAAATAACAAAAGTTGATATATGGAGTGAGCAAGAGAATGTGCGAATTTATAAAAAATAAATACTTTTAGTTATTATATGCAGGTAAACTCATTGTAGCATTTTCAGTCAAGGCAGGAACATTGTGTATATAGGCAATTGGAGTTTATATATTTGGAGTACTCAGAGCCATCTGAATTTTTTCAAATATCCTCATTCCATTACTCAGTCTTCTACCATTCCTTAAGGGTAACTCTGAAGCAGCAAGTCTAATCTATGTTCTAATTTGAAAACTCGCAGAATTAGATCCCATGTTTGATTTTTAGCTATATTAGCTCAATAATTGAAAAGAAAAGATGAAGTTATTTTAGGAGAGTGATAAAAGCAGTCACATAAAATTGTATCTTAAATATAATTTAAATGCAGCAATATTTGCTACTGTTTTTAGAATCTTAAAGCATACCCATATTATATTTGGTTTAATTAAGACAGGTTTATTTGCTTTTCATGGTCTACAAAGTTTAGCAATTCACATAGATTTGTTAATTTGAATGAAGATTTCAATTTGTCAAATGAAACAGTTTTATGATAACCCTGATTACCAAACTTGAGCAAAAAGAGGGTGGGGGGAGAGAGAAAGAGAGAGAGAGAGAGATATCTCCTAACTTACCTTCAAACCAGTAAAGATTGATGGCTTACCTAAAATTAGATTGGTGTGTTAAATATTTAGGTAAGAACAGTTCTGAGAAAAGCATGTCAGTTACAATGCTGATGACATAAACAATATTGAAATAAATGCCTCATGAGAAATATTGCAGTGAAATGAATGTTTAGTTCAATGCAGTATGCCTCGTCAGCCATTTACTTCAATACCATATGTGTACATGCATGTGGTACAAATGATAGGGTTTATAATGGGTTATTATTAACTAATCTTATAAAAATGTAAATTATATATTTGCATGCTATAGGTCTTACAAATAAGTATATATATGAGTGTATTGTGGGAGTTAAGAATTTCTGATATGAAGACACTTTTGAACTCTGAATCAAGGAACATATTATTAACTAGAATGAAGACAGTATTTACAATTAAATCTAATTAGTTTGTTTATCATTCATTCTGGTTATTAAAAAACTACTTTATTATTGCAGTTGTGGTCCTATAGAAGTACTATATTCAGTTAGTGATTAGAATCTGGGCAAAATAACCAGTCCAGCACCACAAGATTCTTTGCTATGTTCTCCTAACAAAATAACTGCACACATTTTAAGCATGATTTTTTTTTGAAGTCTTTACATTATGTGACCTCTAAAATATCTTCACCTTTTTCAGACTTTAACATGTTATAGCGGAATAAAGTGTGAGCCCAGAAGCATGGCTTCTAGTCCTGGAATTCCAATTTGTTGACATAAAAGGAAAGTAATTTAACTTTTCAGAGCCCCAATTTTCTTGCACGTAAAATGAAAGGGAAAAGTTAGGTACATTTACTTCTCGGGACGTGCTAAACCTAATGCAGAGATTATACAATTCTACAATGTACCTAATTCTATACTTGATTGTAAAAATATATTATCTCACACGTTTGCATTAAATGTCCTTGTAATGTTTAATTCAAAGCCCACCAAAGAAAAGAATTAGGCAAAATCTTTCTCTCATGCAGTCTTTTTCTTTCTCTCTTATACAAACACATATGCACACATACATACATACATACATACACACATATGTACATATTCACATGTATACATGTATAAGGTCAGGCAGAATTAAAGATAACTAACACTGGGATAAAGTATTAAAATATGTATAAAATTTTAAAAGGAAAGCCGATTGTTGAAAATCTCTGTAAGTTCCTATCATATAAAATGAAAAATGTAAATAAATTTGACTCAGAATGGCAGGATTGAACAACTCTATGGGGCACCATTCATTATTTACATAGAACACCTTTCAGATTGTTAAAATTTTAATAGGTTGAAAATGCATACCATTAGTGAGTGTAGAGGACTAGGCAATGTAAGGTACAGAATATAAATACTAAAGGGAGAGAATTTGTTTAAAGTTTTATGTATTTAAATATGTATTTCCTTTGATTTTTTATTTTCATTTCTAGGATGTTATTCACTAAATATACAAGCATACATACACAAAATTATGTAAACACAGACAACTCTCTACAGCATTGTCAATCAAAAAGAAAAAGAAGAATACAGAAATAAAGCAAAGAGATACAAAAGAATTAAGAGAAACTAAGAATCTAGCATTAGTAGTCTAGGTTATAAACTAAGCTACCGAAACAAGTACAATATCATTTCACTATCACAAAGAGTATTGTCTGACTGTGTGTGCTGAAATAAGCTTATCTATAAAATGTACCATACTTCATCCATTTTAAGGTGCATATTTTCCATGTATTAAACTAGGGTTACTGTGGCTGTTGTGATGTAATTTTGTTGCTGGCCAACAAAACGTCAGATTCAAACTTGTGTAATGATTGTCAATTGCCTAGATGAAAGTCTCCTATGACAATTATTTGATTTCTAGGGGCTAAAAAATTGCTCTCACAGTCATTTAGAATTAGGTTGTAAATTTGGCATGTTTAGAATATTCAGGTGGATCAATAGCTTTTATTTATTTTATGGCTTCCTTTAAAAATTGCTAAATTATCTGAGTAGTTGATGAATAACTATCAACACTGTTAGAGAAAATACAAACATTGGGGACTTCATGTTCAAAACTCATGAGGATCTGGTTTATGAAAAGGAAATTTGGGGTTATCTTAACCAATTTATTTTGCCAGAATTTTTCATTTAAATACATACACAACTGTCTACCTCATAAAAATGTGTCTAACTAAGAGAATACTTATATCATGTTTAAAATAAATTCTAGATGATAAGAATATAGTGTTTTAGCCTAACTGACAGTATTTTTCTTTCTTGGTAGAAAGAAAATAGCAGCGTAGGCTCGGCGCCTGTGGCTCAAGTGGCTAAGACGCCAACCACGTACACCTGAACTGGCGGGTTTGAATCCAGCCCGGGCCCGCTAAACAACAATGACAGCTGCAACCAAAAAATGGCCGGGTGTTGTGGCGGATGCCTGTAGTCCCAGCTACTTGGGAGGCAGAGGCAGGAGACTCACTTGAGCCCAGGAATTGGAGGTTGTGATGCCACAGCACTCTATCCAGGGTGACAGCTTGAGGCTCTGTCTCAAAAAAAAAAAAAAAAAAGGAAAATAGCAGTGTATGTTTCAACAGATGGTGTCTTCAATTTGGTGAAGTATGATATTGTCACATGAAACAAAACACTGATACAGAATGGGGAAGTTATATACTATTATTTAATTGAGAAAAATTAAAAGAGTTGATTTATGCATCTATGTGCATGGAATATATGGAAAAAAGAAAAAAGAAAACAGAAAAAAAAAAAAAAAACAAATGGTAACAATGTGGAACAGGAGAAAGCATGATAACTGGAAACAGGAGTATTTTCATTAAATTGTTTTTTATACTTGCTTTTTGCCACACATAATTTTTATAACCACCAAATCAGAAATTGTTTCTTTACCCTCCTCC
>CAUYRH010089930.1:0-41984 GCA_963574655.1 Perodicticus potto
AAGATGGAGACTTTACCTCTTTCATGTTTACATGGATGGAGCTGGAACATATTCTTCTTAGCAAAGTATCTCAAGAATGGAAGAAAAAGTATCCAATGTACTCAGCCCTACTATGAAGCTAATTTATAGCTGTCGTATGAAAGTTATAACCCAACTATAACATAAGAATATGGGGAAAGGGGCAAGGATAGGGAGGGGAGGGGGGAGGTTGGAGTGGAGGGAAGGTAGGTAATTGGTGGGGCCATACCTACGGTGCATCTTAGAAGGGTACAGGTGAACCTTACTAAATGCAGAACACAAATGTCTTCATTTAATAACTGAGAAAATGCCAGGAAGGCTATGTTAATCAGTTTGATGAAAATAGTTAAGATTGTATATGAAACCAGCACAATGTACTCCTTGATTGCACTATTGTACACAGCTATGATTTAATAATAAAGACAATTAAAAAAAAATTACTGCTAACATTTATAATAGGCACCAAGCAATTGTAACAATCATCGAGGATACCAGGGGTTAAACTAAGATTTTATATTATCTGAACACAAGATTTAACGCAAAGTGAGAAAAGGTAGGGGGAGAAAAACCCCAAAAAGTTCAATTACAAATGAGTAACAACAGATACGCATTATGGATTTTCACTAGCTCTGATAACACTTCTATGTTATGACTTTATAAAACTTTCAAAAATGTATTTCATAAACATATTTATACATGCACGCATGTGTGTGTGTGTGTGTGTGTGCGTGTGTACAGAGAATATAAATTTAATGTGTCAACTTGACCCAACCATGATGTTCAGTTGTTTGGTAAAACATCAGTTCAGATATTTCTGTGAAGGGATTTTTTGTTGTTGTTGTTTAGAAGTTATTAACTTTTTTTTTATTATTATTGGGGATTCATTGAGGGTATAAGAAACCAGGTTACAGTGATTGCATTTGTTAGGTAAAGTCCCTCTTACAATCATGTTTTGCCCCCAAAAGGTGTGGCACATACCAAGACCCCACCCCCCTCTCTCCTTCTCCCTTTACCTCTTGATTTTGTACTGTCCTTATTACCCAGGCTGTGTTCTGCCACTAATCCATATACATCTGTTGCAAACACATTTGACTCCATTATTCCTCTCCTCAACATATTCAAATGGCAAATTTAGTTCCAATGAAATCCGAATCTCTACTGACCAGACACATTGGAGGAGCCAAACATATTTGGGAAAAGTATACACCCAGAGCAGCCTATTCTTACTCAAGAGTCATGATCACAAGCTGCATGCTGCTGAAAAACAAGTCATAGGCACAGGCACTGCTGTGTACTGATAGATCATCCAATATTCCAAGGACCTATGATCTCTCAAATAAGCTTCATATTTTCAATTAAAACTCATTTAGGCAGTTATTCATTTCTCTTCTGTCTTTAAGATTTCTTTTTGGGAAAATAATGTTTCTTGATACTTTATTAATCATAATAAGCTTCAAATTGAAACAATCCAAATGTGCATAGGTGATCAAATGTGCAAAAGCGGCAGTGTGTGGACAAATTGTGGTATATCCATTCAATGGACAAATTGTGGTATATCCATTCAATGGAAGACTGCCCTCCAGGAAGAGAAAACAAACTCCAGGTAAATGTAAAATGATGAGTGAAAAAAGTCACAAAAGTGCACACAAGTATGAGTCAATTTATAGGGCACTCCAGAACAGATGCTCAGAATATTAGGCAGTATAAATGTTTTTGCGGTACAGATACCTTGTATAATGCCTAAGTGACTTTTAGTATGTCCATCATGGGGATAGTGTTCACTGTATCTGACAATTAAGTTTTTATCCCTCACTCACTCCCACTCCCCTCCATTCTAAGGTGTTTTAAATCAGAGAATTCCACTTTTAAGTTCAGTCATTTTAAATTGCCTCAATCTAATCATCTCTCAACTTGCTCAACACTGACAAAACAAGATGTTTTTTTTCCCAGGGAAATGTTTGAGATTTAAATATATGTGCTAGCAGATATCCAAGCACCATTTTGGCAGGTTCCCTTGATTCTGTCCACACAATTTTCTCTGACTCATTTCTATTTTCTGACATGAGGAAATATGTCAAGAATTCCAGTTATCTGCCTCAGTTCACTGGGACACTCTCTGGGCTGCACCCCCTTAGGTGCAATGTTCTCTCCTTCAGCCCACCTCCTGCTCACTCCTCCCCCATCAGCTGCAAATTACTTGGAAGTCACAGGGTTCCTGACCATTATGGGTCTTTCCTAAGTGTTGTTGAGACCATAGCTTCATCCTGTACAGTAGATATTTCACCCACTGTACAGATGGCTTGTGGAGGAAACCTTTTTACTGATGTAGAATGTTGTGTTCTTCTGATGTAGAATATTGGGCTCCAAAGAGGCTTGCACATAGTTTGCAGAATAGCAATGGCTAAAGAATGGTTTTGTACTGGCCATCAGCAGCAAAGTGACCATAAGCTTCCCATATCCCAACTCCCTGTCAAGGACCCAGGAAAATAGATGATGCTGTATTTCTGTGACTCACTCTAGCTTTACTATATATGCAAACAGGAAAAGGGACCAAATGGTTTTGGTTTGTGTCCTGAGACAATTTTATTTTGTGTGTGTGGTATTGAATCAGAAAAGCTATTTAATGAGTTATGTTGCTATCTGGTGGCAAATTGTGCAGTCTCCTTACTCAAAGCATTTAACTTTGTATTCTGAAGTCATCTTATAGTGTTTGGTTTTCGAGCTGAGAATTCCCTTGAACAAGTTCCCCAGAGGAAATGATCACCTTTCAAGTGACAGTTATGTGAAGTGGCTTGTTGTAATCTAAAGGGCATGGGACAAAGGTAAGCATTCCACTCACCAAGAAAAAAGATCACTCAGACAGTTCTGAGTGATCTGCTAAGCTGGAAGCTGGGGCATATGAACACACATGTACCCAGAGGCATATGCCTGGGTACATGTGTGTTCATATGCATGTGTGTGTGTGTGTGTGTGTGTGAGGGTGGCTCAGGGCCTGGTCTGGTTGGTGTGCAGGTCCATACAAAGCACTTCCACACCCTGCTAATCTGCTGGGTCCACTGTAAGTGCCTCCTTCTGCCTGTGTGCATTTTCTAAAATATGTAAGGTAAATGCGATGAAGAAAGAGTACCCTCTGCTCACAACATAAGTGTTTACACCTGTTTTCTCTCCATCCTTGAACAGAGTATCAAATGCGAGTTTAGTGACAGGGGTTTGCAAAGGAGACTCAGGCATTGGACTGGCACTATTTGATGGTTTCAGTGAGCTAAAGGAGAGAAGAATGCTTTGGAGGGAGAGACTTGGACTTAGACCTCATCAGGTAGGAGACCCTACAGCCTCAGTGTTCCACTGCTAGCTCTGCTTAGTTACTCTGCAACCTTAAGAAAACCAGGCAATAAACTACTTAACATCTTCAGAAGGTTCTTTACTGCTTCTCACCCACTGTGAGCCACCTAGAAAATAGCTCAAGGCCTGGTTTTGCCAATAATTTCCTCAAGCTACTCACAAATGACTGCCACATAGCAAAAACCTTCTCTCTCCTGTGTAGAGAGGAAGTTTAATGCAACAGGAGGGAATCTGTGACCTCTATTCTCCTCCAGGTGAGCTTCCTATTTAGGTGTCCCACTTTTCTCTTCTAACACCCCACCCTTTTCCCTTGTCCCACCCCAGCCTGAGAAGGAGATGGTTGTAGGATGAGAGAGCTGAGGACACACAGGGATTTGGCAGTAGGTAGATCTTGACTTTCTAATGATCTAGTAAATGCGCTCTCAGACTGCCTGAGCCACACCATGTCTGGGATCCTCACAGAAGTGCTGGAAAGTTAAGGGATGGGCTCCATGTCAGTGCAAGGACCGATAATCAATGTCTGCCTCAGACTCATGGTTATTGTCAGAAACTCTGTGGTCCTTGCTTCGAATTTTCTACCATTGAAAGTGCTAGGAATTCGAACTTTACTGTCTCTGCCTTAATTTCCTCATTTGTTAAATAAAGGCTATATCTGATCCTGTAAGATTGGTGTCAGGAGAAATAATGCCTGTTCGACAGTAGTTATGGTAGATGTCAGCTGGTAAGAGTATGATCTCAGTCACCATGTGGCTCTATGGGGAGAAGTGTCAAGCTTGCCCATCCACACCCCTCCCTCAGAGACCACAGCTACAGACACTCACACTCTGCCCAGCAGTCACTCTCATCCCAGCATGTCCCCAGTGCTAGCTCAAGCAATGGTGACAAGACGTGGCGCTCCACAGGGGTTTCCAACAGCACCTGAGACAAGCTCTTCATCTACAGAGAACATGGAGGTGCAGATTCCGAGTGTGGCCTCCCAAGGGGTCTCATGTGGCCTCAAGCCTTAGGTCCCCACACGAGGTCTGCAGGTGTCCACATCAGAGTGATGGGCAGTGTCTTTTCACTTCTCCCTCTTCCTCGCAGGGTTTTCCAAAAGCCTCACTGTCTCAGGGTAGACTTTGTCTCAGTGCCTATTCAGTTATGAGGATTAGAGAGAGGGTTACAGAGTGTGAAAATCTATAGAAAACAAATCATGAGAATGAAGGGCTCTTCAAAAGGTCAAGTGTTTTATATTCAAAGGCTTTCAGGAATGAGTCAGAGAAGAGCTTTGCTAGAAACGCATTAAACACTTGTTCAGAAGAAGATTTTTTATTCATATTAATGCTTCTCCTTTTGAAAACTGGCACCTCTTTGCACACGTTCCCATTAATTCTCACTGGGAAGCTTTCAGGTTGTTAGCAGATATTTCACCTAAAAAACAGCAGACTGAAAAAGTTGAAGCTTAGGAAGGAAAATAGTGTAGAGATTTCAAATGCATTATACAGTATTTATAGCTTTCCTTATAGTGAAGAGAGGGGCTGCCTGAGGGTTTCAGAAGACAAGACTCTTTCCAAATAGATGCCAAAGACAGAGAATGGGGACTTTTGTTCTGGACGTTGGAAGATAGACTTGACCCAACACATTTCCTCTTTTTCATGGACTTAGACTCTCTCTGGCTATTTACTTTTCTGTTTAGCCCCAGAGAGGTTTGGAATATATGTGAAAGAGTTCAGAACACAAAATCTGCGGGAAGGTTTGCAGAATTATCCCCTCAAACTCACATCACCTGCTGCCATCTCAGTAGACTACCAAGCTGGGGACCTACAGCCAGAAGAACAGGCAGGATGCAGCCACGGGTGAGGAGACTCACTCCCCAGCCAGGGGCGGTGCGGGCTTCAACAGACAAGGAGACCACCTGCCCCCAGGTCCCAGGAAGGGGAACCCAGACCAGCTGCCTTTTCACCTCCCCACCCGGGGAGAGCTGCATCCACTGCCCTGTGTGGCTAATGTGTGTGTCTCCTGCAACACCAAGTTCACAAGTTGGAGCCCTACCCTGTGATGTGATGGTATTGGGATCAGGGCCTCTCGGAGGTTGTCAGGGTCAGATGAGCTCACGAGGTTGAAGGACTCAGATAGAGAACCGACAGCTCCCCCGGCCCCTCCGTCCATCCCCAGTCCCTCCCCCATCCTGGGTAAAGACACCACAAGACCATCTGCAAGGCAGGGATGAGCCCTTACCAGGGGCCGAATCTGCCAACACCTTGGTCTTGAGCATTTAGCCTCCAGCACAGTGGGGAACGTGTGTGGAAGCTACCCGCCCAGCCTCTGCTGCTTCGCTGCAGTGGCCTAAGCAAATGCACACACTTGCCTCAATCCCTGAGGTTTACTCTAGTATTTTCTGTGTCATCCTTACTATAGCAGCCAGATGCCCAGTGCAGTCCAAGCCACCTCGCAGCCCTCCCTCGAGTCTGCCAATATGAAAAGCTGACCTGAGTAGTGGGCTAGAGTGGCCATTTCCGTATGTTTTATTTCTGGATGTTGACATTCTGGCGAGCTGAGCCCCTTACCAGTACACGGAACACAGCCTGATTTTATCCCTGTGGTGGCAGAAATATCCCCGTTCCGCATCTGTTGAACCCTGGGTGAGTTTCTAGTGACAGGTGCAGAGTGAGAAGTCTGTCATGGAAGGAACCACGTGGCTTTTTAAACCTATACCTGATCTCCCCCTATATATTGCTTCACTGTTTAGCATATGTTTTTTATTTTATTTTATTAATTTATTTATTTGAGACAGAGTTTCATTTTGTTGCCCTTTAGGATATGTTTTTTAAAAGAGGAAAAATCCATTTTCAGTTTGAAAGTTCCCTCAAAAGACTTCTATCGCCTTTATCGATAGAGGGAAAATGAGCTTAGCTATTTCAAGAATTTTCCTAAAGAGGGAGAGATGTGCAAAGTCTTAGCATTTTCTTGGGTGCGGTAGGAAGGTGAAATCCATTTTGGTCAATAGCTATCAGTTCATGATCAGCTGCTGGAATTCCTCATTAAAACAAAATTAGACTGTCCCCCAGAAAGTAACATTTGAACCACTTTTTGTACACCTGAGACACCAGGGCAGGGTATTAATCAGTGTGCTTTTGAGAACTAAAGCTACGGTTATAAACATTTCCTCGGGATGTATTATATAAGACAATTCAGTTACTGATGAGGCATGAATGCCTCTAATGGCACATTCTGTAGGGTGATTTATTTTAATTGTCACTCTGGGACCTGTTATTACACAGTGTTAGAATGGATCACTGCATTAGAAAATTAAAGCTGATGAAAGGCATTCGTTTTTAGCCTATTTGTAAATTCAGGCTTTTGGGATAAAGAGATGAGGCGCTGACTATATATAAATCCTGTGTGATGGTGAGCTCACCATTCTCTGTATCACCGAGCATTAAGGACACCCAGGACTCATGGCACACAGCAGCCCCGACCATGTGGGTGCTCTGCAGTGGGCACACACAGCTGGGGCCAGGGCACAAACCCGGAGCTGAGCTTACTTGGGAGACACCAGTGCTGTGCTATTACCAGGGAAGTAGGTGAAAGGTCATGAATGTGGAACAGAATCAGAATTGGAGTAGGAAAGGCCGCTCGCATTTATTAAACTCTAGTGTGTGACAGGTACATACATTATAAATTATCTCACCCCTGTCATCTTGATTTACCTTTATTGTTTCCTAGATTTGGTGGTGTTATCTCTACTTTACAAACAGGAGATTGTAAGGATTAATTAACTTGGAGACGTTTGCAGTATATAAAATACAGTGCAGGAATCATTTAGCTTGTAGTGAATATTCACAGAGAAGACATTCTCGTAATGTTTTATTTTTTGCTGTGTTAGTGGTAAATATTGCATTGCCAGTTGTATAGTCATAAGACTGGAAATAGCATTACTAGGATATGTTCTATATTAGACCCACGTGGTGGGCTTAGCTCCTGGACAGTATGAGTTTTTTAGTTATTCGGATGGAGCCTTGGGGTAAATCTGAAATGTATGGACAGGGGTTGGGAGTAAAAGGGGAAAAAAATGATAAATGTCCAGGATTCAAGCCCGTTTTGAATGGATCCCTTCATTTCTGCAAATCTTTGGACAATAGAACAATAACACTGAGATGAATTTTGGAAATCACAAATGCAGTTATTTGTTCTATTTTTGCTTAAACGAATCTATCTTTTGTGGGTGTTAAAATAGCAAATTGCCTGCAATGTAATGTCTAGTCAGTTTCCAAAGCAGAATAAGAAAGTGAAATGTCGAAAATCTTGTCTGCTATTTACATAATTACCAGATTAAAAAGGCATTGTGTAAATGCAAATGAGGGTACAGGTGCCTGCCACATGGAGATTACCCAAATTATACCAGTTTGTCTAGGAAATTGTTCCTTCAGTGCCATCTTAAAGGTATAAAGCTTCCAGATTTGAGAAAATGGCTCTTCAAATTATAGCCATTGTAGCTGACGGGTAACAAGTGCATGGCCCTGTGGTGCCACCCAGACTGCCAGCCAGGCTGAGTTCCCCGATGGCTCCTTTTGTCAACACTGGTCACTCCCCAGGGACAGCTTTCCTTCCTCTGGCTAGACCGACTTACTATCCTGGATGTGGGCAATATAATTATTTAATTATTCTTAATGGGTGAAACTTGAATTGGTCAATCATTGATTTCTATCAACAAATTGAAGTGAAGCTGCATCTTCATCATTTTAACTCATTATGGAGGCAGCACATTTAAAATTTTAGTATGTCATGCTCATGACCTACAGAGTGGAAAAGAAGGGTACTACGACCTTACTGTCTGGGTTTCAAATGCTGTCTCCCTTATTCAATATTGCCATATTTTTATATTTAATTGACCAGTTTTAGCAGTTACACAGCGTGTGTCAATCATTAATTATTATTGCAGTGCAAATATTATAGTTACCAAGCTGAGGTTTTCTAGGATACTTCTCATTCCTGTGCTATGCCTGTTTTCAAAAATTGCGGGTCATGAAAGAGCTGACTGACACTCATTTGTTATATGCATTCTTTTAAGGGTTTCTCAAATGATTTTTTTTAAAAAAAAATACTTTTTCAGTTAAATATGTAATTGCATTTGGGGAAAATGTTTGCCTACACTATTGAACTGGAAAGTTTCCTCTGGTAAATACATTCAGTATATTTTCTTTTCTAAACTCATGTTTTCTTCCTAACTTCTGCTTTCATCTCTGCTAGAAGGAAACCTATTCTTCTAGGCCCTCATGTCCTAAACCGCCTGTCACATCTGACAATACCTTTTACCCTCTTCTGTTCATGTAAGTCCATTGGGCACAAGGCCTAATGACTTTCCCTTTAAAATATTTCTCAGATTCAACGAGACTCCCTACATTTCTTGAGCCCTAGATGCTTATCAGTTCATAACAAAGAACAGTATTTTAGGGACCCCAAGCCCCCAAGCTCCTGCCATCAGACATTCTGACTCACTGACCCCCCTCCCGCCTCCCTCAATTTTGCTATTTCGTATGATTTTCTCTGGCTGCCCTCTCGACCCACGCATTCCTCTGCTCTTCCTCATGTTCACTAGCATATCCTCAAGCCGTCTATGGTTAACCATGTGTGGGGGAACCAGGAACATACATTTTCCTATGCCTACTTTCCTTGTTCTTCTGGAATTTTTCTCGTGCATTTAACTTTATATACGCCAGGGATTGATCCTATACCCATTCGTTCTTCTTTCTATTCCGTTTCTATTTTTGTCATATTAAGTAAACCATACCCACTCACAGGACAGGTGGCTCACCCACTGATTTTGCTGCTGCCACCTGTGACCCTTGCCTGATGGAGCTTATAATTTGGGGGATGGAGTGAGGTGGGGAGTCAACCTTACATGAAGACCACATGCTCAGCATCACGTTAGAAGGAGACTAGGTGTCTGGACAGATAGATCAGCCCCACTGGAGGACGGCTGGGGATGGGGTTAGCCAGCGTAGTAGATTCACAGTGCGTGTAAGTCTGAAGAGAGTGATCAAAAGTAGGCACAGTCAGGAAGCTTTGTGCAACTCTGACCTTCTCAACATGCTGGGCTATTTGCTGAAATGAGTCTGATTCAGTGTGGGAACCACTAAAAAGTCTGGAAGGGAGCAAAGTTTGGATACAAGAATTCATCTTTCCTTTTTCCCGTCCTTCTCTCCCTAGCTACAATCACGGAAAGTCTATTCTTTGTTCCCTTGCAACACTTCGTGCCTGCTTATCTTTTAGAAACTCTTAGAAACCACAACAACCTTTACCATCATTTGGGGAATTCTGGATTCTGCTGGAACATGAGTTTGGTAGATTGTGTAGGTAGATTACTTTGAAGGTGTGGAATTCCATTCTCTTACTCTAGGAAAATAAGATGGAATATTGATGCCTGGAATTCTCTCTGGGACCAAGAATTCTATGCAGTCTGAGGGTTAATATCGTCTAACCACTGCTCCTCAGCGCCCATGCATTCGAGAGTGCTAACAACTTTTGTTGTTTCCCAGACTTGGTTTAGTGTGGAAATTCGATTTTCCCACTTTTTTTCCTCTCAGTTAGGCTGCAAGAGTTTTCAAATAAAAATACAAGGCGCTCAGGCAAATTTGATTTCAGATAAACAATAAACTTCTAAATATTTTGCCAAGTCCCAAGTATTGCCAAGTTTTGATATAAGTACTCAGGACATAGTTACACTCGAAATTCTTCATTGTTCATCTGAAATGAAAGCTTCTTGGGCCGTTCCTGTGTTCTTGGGCCGCCCTCTTTCCAGCTTCCCACAAGTGGGTCAAAGTCTCTTCACAGAGCAGCCCAACACCCAGTCACAGAACTACGTCCCTAGCATGGGTGACATGATGAATATGCCTTCATTTGGGGCTTTCCTCCTCTGCCTGCCCCTCCAGTGCTTTTGTCCTCAGCCTTTCAAGCTATGTAAGTGCATCCCGACGTCTCCTGCCCTGGGCCTCCTCTCACCTGTATTTATTCATCTGCTTTAGTCCAATTCACCATTGACTTTCTGCGATTATTTCCTTGGCTCTTGTAACCCTCCATCTTATTGCTGCCTCCCTGAAGATGCTGTTAGATTCCATCCCCCAGGATAAAGGTCACCTCCATCTGAGGACCCACTCCTTCATTTCCCCTGCAGTATCTGAGATTTGCCCCGTTGGGGCTATCCACATCCTGGGCTGACCACCGCCTTATCTCACAGATTCCCAAGACTGTTACATTTTTTGTCTAAGCCAGGTCGGTGGAGCTGCTCTTCCTGTCCCGAGGAGGAGGCTGTCAGCGCCAGCAGCCCTTCTACCACCCCCCCCGACCCCCGCTGGAGTCTCCACTTTTGTCTCAACAGCCCCTCGATGGAGTCCAGCTAGTCACAAAAATCTAGCTCCTCTCAACACCGTTTTAAACTTCAAATGAAGATAATTCTTATCAGAAGGCCTTTTAAACATGCTGATCAAATTTATAAATAAAAGGTTTTTATTGGAGAGAAATATTTTCAATACCAGAAATGATTGTTCAGAAGAAAACGTACTGACTGAGAATTCCTTACCGATAGCCCCATGGAAATGGAGGCCCTTTTGTCTCGGGTATTACTACCTGGGCCTGTGTCCACACATAAAGATTCCTTCTGGGGTTCTTATAGGCCAGGACCGTGATTTAGGGAATTTCTTTGAACAGCTTTACCAATAATTGTGTAACCACAAAGATGCTTTGAAAAAGTCTAAAACTTACTTTTTCAGGTCTATAGCTTTGTAGACATCTCTATTTTGATGATGGGGATCCTCCTTTCTGAGCTCAGCTGGGATCCCCAAGTCTTAACACAGTCTGGGTGGGAGGGAAGTAGGGAACCCTTTAGTTCCTCCACACATGGTTAGCCACAAATGGGTGACAGTGAAGAGGCCAGCACCATTTTCACACCCTCCCCCTCTTCTTCCACCATACACTCCGACTGGCCACAAAATAGAACAGCCCCCAGGCGGGGTTAGTACCGGGTGGAGCCAACCAAACAGGAACCTCCTTCACCTCAGTCCCTGCATGGACCAATCCCCAACTGGACCCCAGATTTACCTCGGGAAGTTTACCCCTGAGTTTTATTTCAACCCAAAATGCATCACCCCAAAGAACCTGCTTTCATTTCCACTTCGTGGTCGTCCTCTGCGCAGAGCACTGCTGGAGGCACAGCCTGAGCACAAGCTTGAGCAAAGACACTCCTTTGTCCTTACATGTGTGTCTGCTGGGCTCACAGTGGCGAAACTGGGTCGTAACAACAGTTTTCTTAATTGCTTCGTGTTTCAGTGTGCACACCTGTTAAAACAGAAATACCCACCTACCTACCTACTGAGTACGTATATTATAAGGATGAAACGGCAAAAAATGGCTTCCTAAATTTAACGAGGTATTATTATTAATATTATTGTATTCTTCCTAAAATTTTGTTTCTTTCATCACTATTTAGGCTCTATATCCAAATTGGAGAAGAATAAGTTCCAGCCTTTTTCCCCTTCATTTCTTATGTTCAAACTCCCTGTCAACTGTTGATGTCACTCTTCTGCACTCCGGGTCACCTTCTGCAAACTGTCTTAAGGTTTATAAGCACTTCCACAGGTACTAACTCATAACTGCCGAGCATCATCATCTAATGCACGCGCGCCGCGTTGTGTGGCACAGACTCTCTCCGCTGAGATGCTGTATCAAGGGGTACCCTCGATGGGCTTCAGAGAGGAGAGAGCCTGGGGAGAGTGTTTCATGCAGCGATGGGTCTGTGCTTAGCCATCGGGGACAAAGGTGGCTTCCCACATAATCACCACTGGACCCTCTGCGCCTTCTCCCTTCTCCTGTGGTCATAGCTGGAATCCAGCATCTCTGAATTTCCATATTTCAGATCTCAAGAAAAGGAAGGGAAATAAATATGTTGACCCACTGTCTGCCAGCCCAGAGCAGGAAGCAGCAGGTCCCTTCTGCTCACCTTGCCACGTCCAGCTGAGAGGAGCGGGGTGGCTCAGCCCCAGGCTGCTCACCGGCAACCCTCACTCTGGAGGATACGAGGCATCTCTGCCGCAGGTGCTGAGCAGTTCACCTGGATTTCAAGCTCCTGAATTTGGTTTTTCCTCACTTTGTCCCTATCTACATCCTACTGACATTTCACATAGGCCTGGCTCTAATTTTGTGTATTTCATGAATTCTTATGTAACTATTACATTTGAAAGTGATTCCATTTCACTTAATCAGTGGATTGTTCCTTGACTGTCTGACATTTCTGTGTGTCGATTTCTAGCACGAGTTACCTTTTCCTGTCTGGTGTCTTCCTTAACTGTGTGAACACCCCGCACGGAGCGTCTGGCTGCATTCACAGTGTGCTTCCCACAGTGGGCATAGAGGGCAAAGAAGGAGCTGCCAGCAGCAGGGGAGGAACTTGCTGTCATCCAGCCGTAGTTATAACGGTGTCTGCAAAGGAGGGGCAAAGGTTGGGTCTGATGGACCTGGGAGAGGCAAACACACATACACGCTCAGCACATGTACAGAGCGCACAGGCTCACACCACACACACATAGTCTCACAGCCTGCACGTGCTCACACCACAGACACATACACCTTACACTTGCACACATATATGCACCCCTCACACGCATCTCACAGCCTGCACATGTTCACACCACACACACAGTCTCCCAGCCTGCACATGTACATGCCAACACACAATCCCATCAACACGCACAGACGTGTACACATGTACGCATCGTGCATAGACCACACAAGCTACATATATGTGCATGTACGTATACATACATGCCACACATGCACGCACACACCCTGTACGCACCTACACACACTCACACATTCCTCTTCCCTAGACCCGTCACGTGTCTGTGTCAGCTGCGTCTGGTGCTCCCCCCACCCCGGGTCACAGGCTGAAGTCTCATCCCTGACCTCCCTTTGACCTTTATTGGAGAGGAGGTGTTTGAAAATGATTGCATAAGGATGGGGTTACGGGTGGGTCCCAGTCCTATGACTGTGTCCTCACATACAAGGGAAGTCTGGACAGTCTGGGCAGGAGGCAGGGCAGTGTGGGGGCACTGGAGAAGGTGCCTCTGCAAGCCAGGCAGGGAGCAGGGCCCTGGCACCTTCCCGCACAGCCTTTGACGGTGCTGGCCTCTTTCTCCTACACACGGAGCGTTCCTACTTTGAACAGTTCCCTGTTAGCCTTTTGCCTTGACACTAGGTAGTAAGAATATAACTATACTCTTTCAAGATTTTCTTTACTTCCTTAGAGCCTGTGAAAAGCTTTCTCCTATTCCAGGTTCACCCACCAAGCCATGTAAACATGTGGTTTTTGAGGTAAAGTTCGCAGATACTAAAATCACTATTTTTAGGGTACAGATCTCTGAGTTTTGACAAACGCATAGTGAAGTGTAGCCACTGTCTAAATCAAGGTGTCCAGCAAGGCCAGTACCCTCCAAACCACTGCCCTCCGTAGGGAATCCTCCTCACTCCTGCCTGGCCAAGTCTGGGCTGTTCCTATAGTAGGGTTTTGTTTTAACAACATGATACAAACCATCTGGAGGCTTCCAAGTCTGGCATTTTTCCTTTATGTCCTGTGTTGGGTAATCTTACGTTTTGTAAAGAAGATCAATAGTTTGTTCCTTTTTATTAATAAGAAATGTTACTTAAAAAAAAACTATTATACCTCAAAAAAAAAAAAGAAAAGAAAAAAAAAGTTACATTCTATAAATAAGACAATTAGTTAATCTCTTCACTAGCTGAAGAACATCTGGGATATTCCCAATACCTTTAATTTATGAATAAAGATGCCATGAACATTTACATTCAGGCTTTGGCATGACTGTACCTTTTCATTTCTCTTGAATACAATCACAGGTGATATTGATGGGGTCAAAATGGTAAGCATATGTTTTAACTTCATATGAAACTGCAAAAACGTTTGTCGAGAGTGGTTATAAGATTGTTCATCGCACCAGCAGTGAAAGAGAGTTCCACTTGTCTAGACTCTTGTCAGGAGTTACTACAGTCTCACAGATTTATTTTATTTGTAAAATTGTCATCCTTACAACCAGCGTACAGTGATATTTCATTGGTTTTAATTTGCAATTTCTTAGTGAATAATGAAGTTGGGCATCTTATTAGGTGTTTATACGCCATTTGTATATTTTCATTTGTGTAGTATGTATTTCAATTATTGACCCATTTTTAATTGATTTTCTGTTTCCTTATTTTTGAATTTCGAGAGTTTTTTTTTTTTCTATTTCAGGTGCCAACCCTTTATCTCATGTTTTTTTGCAAACATTATATCATAGTCTGCAGCTTGCTTTTTATTTTCTCAGTAGGATCTCTCAAAATGCAATGGCTTTTCATTGTTCATCAATTTTCATTTTTAGCAATTGTATATTTAATGTTGTATATAAAAAATCTTCTAATCCAAGATTATAAAGATTGTTATTCTATGTTAATCTCCTAGAAATTTTTAGTTTGGAATTTTGCATTTAATTCTGTTCACTATTTTGAATTAAGTTTTATTTATATTACAAAAGTATGAAGGAAGGCTTTTCTGGTTTTTATTTTTTTTTTCTTTTTTTGGTTAACATTCAATTGTTCCAGCATCACTTGGAGTAATTGGACTTTAACCAGGATGCAAATATCAATTACCATATAGGGAGAGTCTATTTCTAGACTTTATTCTGTTCTGTGGTCCAAAGGTCTGTGCCTTATACCATGATATTGTCGTGATTATTGTAGCTTCAAGTTCTGTGTGAATACACCCTGTCTTTTTTTTTTTTTTTTTTTTTTTTTGCCAATATTGGTTTAGGTGCTTGAGTTCCTTTGCTTTTCCAAATAAATTTTGTGGACTTTCAAACAGCTTGTCTATAAATGAAAAATTTGCTAGAATTTTTATTGGAACCACATCAATTTTGAGAGAACTGACATCTTAATCACACTGACTCTTTCAATCTATGAAAACACTTTATTGCTTCATTTGTTTAGATCCTCTTTGACACATTTTGTCATTGTTTTATAACTTAGAGTGTACAGACCTTGCCCATATTTTCTCAGGTAATCCTACATGCCATTATATGTAAGGACAATACTTTTCTAGATCTCCTTTTTCTGATTCTGAAATAATATATTTTTAAGTGAGAAAGCATTTCTCATTAATTAAAGAGGAACACAAATGTCATGGGATCCCTTAGCATTTACAATCAGTGGCAGAGAATACATTTTGTAGCTTAAAAATTGGGAGAGAAAAAGACTAATGTTTGTATTTTATCTCATGAGTTGTACTCATTCAACATATTAGTTTCATGTTGTACCCTAACATTTATAAATTTATTCTTAAATAATCTAACTTTGCCTTTGAAATATTTAACATAAAAGTGCATCAAGTACATATTTTGACTGATGGACATTTTAGAAAGGTTTAAAGTAAATTTTGCCATTTTTGACCCAGACGATTGTGCATACATGTGGGATACTATCCTTCAATTTTCCACATGTCCAACTGTATACTTCCTGCACAGAACACGTACTTGGCTGGGAGTTCATTTTCACAGGAAGGCTGCTCTACTCCTGGGCAAGACTCCTTGTGACATCTGATTCATCAGAGGATACCTTTGCAAGGCAAATGCATGGACATGTGTGGAAGAATTTGACTGGGGTTCAGAAACCAGTCTACACCATTGTTCAATATAAATGATGAGATAAGGTTGGGCCAACTGAGGCGATTGATATCAGTTTTCTTATATTAGTAGATTTGCTAGTGATATAATGAGAACAACATTTTGAAACAATTATTATGCATATTAATTACTTAAAAAATCAGTATAGAATGATGTTGACTGTCAAAAACCCTACGGTAACACATGGAAGCTGAGTAGTTTTACTGAACAAAGAAAATGGAAACTATGCTTAATAGAAATAATGACTGAAATCGTCATTATTATTAACTAGCAGAAGTTATGATTAGTACATAATGTCAAAATAAAACCAACATACAAACTAAATGTTACATGATGAAATTTACTCAGAAAGGCATCTTTAGGTTGGAAAAGGAATGCTGGAAAACAAAACCAGAACGGAAAGATGCAGAAATGTTTTTGTCGTGCATTGCAGGTAAAGCATTGAATAATTTAATAGATTTCATCATAATTAGCCTTGAAAAAATACTTCTTAGTCAAAAATCTGTCAGCATTGTTAGCTAAACCTAAGCCCAATGCTTAATCGTTATCTGGGTGTGGCAGATACTGGAGTGGAGATCGTTAAAGAAAGATGAAGTTTGACACTAAGAGGGCAGGGAGCACCCAAAGGCTGAAGGTGAGCTGAGGTTTGGACACACTGAGTTTGGGTACCTGGGAAGCAGAGAGAATGAGTCAGCCATGAGGAGCACAGCCATTCTCTGTATCACAGTGAGCTCACTCGGCACAGAAACCAATTCCAGGAAGCATGTTTCTTTGCCAATTTAAGTGTGTTGATGCCATAGTCAAAAAGTTGAATTTTCTGAAATATATTAACATAAAAATATAGGTCAGGAATAAAATATCTGGTTAGATTTCTCTGATTTTGAAGCATCGAAAGCAGAGTTGACTTCTAATTATGATCTGTGTACAATGACATCCTCTGGTATCACTTTGGTTGCCGCTTGATTAGATTTCCTAAATTGTTGAAGGATTTTCAGTTGCCTGGCACTGCACACTGTGGCATTTATGTTCAAGATAAAGCAAATTGAATTGCAGGCTTGGCATCTGTGCTGACACTCGGGCTCCTGGGCTTCGCGTTTGGTTTGCCTCTTCCAAGTTGATGCTTAAAGAATAAATGTTAAACTGATTTTCCAAAATATATTCTAATTTGTCAAATATGCCTATTCCTTCTGGGACACAGTTGTTATCATATAGTTAACTTTGAATCACTTACCAATGGGAAATCAACAAGCAAACAAACAATCAATGAATGTATTTGAGGCTCAGAAACCAAAGAAACATAGGAATGGAATACCAGCATGCTGTGGTCGTGCCGCTATTTTAATAGCAGATAAAAAAAAATAGTATTTCCAATTCTGAAAAATGCCATCACTGAGATTCATCTGATAAATGAGCAAATCCTCTTCACAACCTGCCTTATTCTGTTTTCTGTGGCTAGCATGGAACGCCACAGACTGGGTAATTTATAAAGAATAGAGGTGGAGGGTTTGTAGTTTGAGGATATTATCAACAAATTCAAAATTTTAGTGATCTGAAAAATAGTCTGATCTTTCACAGACATCTAAAAATTCCCAGGAGATTTCAAATTTCAAGCTGTAACAACTAACACCAGGTTTTTTATTATTTTTTTATTTTTTACATATACATGTGTTTATTAGGTTTCTAATTTTTGCCTTCACAGAATTAAAAAGGCTTAAAATTTAATAAGAATAATAATGTTTAAGATAAGGATAGAAACAAAAACCTCATAAAGAATGAACAAAGATAAATATATTCAAGAAAAGAGATCAGATGATTGCTGCATTGAAATATTAAGCAATAATAATAATAATGCAGAGAAAGTAACCAACACCATGTTTTAAGTGAAACAGAACTCACTATGGTTCCATACAGAAACCACGCCCACGGCAAGTTCCAGTATCATTCTCTTCTAATGGGAAAAGATCTGTGGATGTTTCTAATAAAAACCTACATAGGGTAGGGTGGATTTTCTCTAGTTTTTTAGATTGAAAATTTATTTAGATCATCTCTTTCCTGCCCTACATATTGCTACATATTGAGGTAGGTAGGATGAGCGTTAGAATCACTGCAATGGCTTTCATCATATGTTAGGTGACTGCTCTCTGGCCAAATTTAAATAGTAATACACGTCTTGTTTTGGCACAATTATTTACTCCTTGCTGGTGAGCACTTTGTCATGATAGGGAACTCAGGTTCCCAGTTTGGAAGGTGAAGTCGTATTAATTTCTGGTTTAGGTTGCATGATTCCCTGGGGCCACCAGTGATCTCTCTGGGACCTTCTTGGTCTTAAGGTGAAATTGCACAAAGCTGGAAGATTTTTTTTTTAAGTCTTGATAGTTTCCCGATCTCTCTGTTACATCAGTTCTCATCTCCCAGAGGAGCCTCAATCAACCATAAAACTGTATATCCTTTAAGCTGAAAAGGGCTCTAAAACTTTGGTGTACCTTGAATATCATTTAAGATAGATACTTGCTGTTTCAAAATCTAGGAGTCAGCCTGAGTATGGTTTGAGAGTTAAACATACATTGATTCCAACTCCAGTTAGGTTGATTATTACCTGCCTGTCACCTCCACGGTTTTAGTTGCATTTCCTTAAAACAAAGCTGGTCACAGGGACACAGACACATGAACATCTTAGCAGTGTGTGTGCTGCCCTTGACCTACTTGTGGCTCCTCTCTCCTTCCTTCCTCCACCACACTCTGTTCTGACAGTGTTAGATAAGATCCCCCCTCCCATAGATAGCCCAATGCTCATAGTAAGTTCTACATTCTTACAATTTTATATATTATCACAAATAAAAATCATCATTTTACACAAGGAAGTGATGATTTCACGTTGGCCTTCAGGGCGTGGCTGAGGACAGACCATGAACAGAGAGTCAAAATTGCCTCTAACACAAATGATGCTGTGGGGACCTGTCTGCCTCCTCAAGACTCGTTTAAGGCTGCAGGCGTCTTAATCCGTTGGAGGCAAGACTTGTTTACCAGAGTGTGTTTCATCATTGCTGTGCACGTGGATTGCCGTCAACCCTTGGAGAGCAAGACTTGGGAAATTTCCACCTACTGAGGCACATGTTTGCTTCGTCTTTCTAACATTTCTCAGATTTTCCACTAATTTATGAGTACTTCCCCCCAGAATGCACAGAAAACAGAAGGCAGAAGGGTGGAATTTCTTCATCAATAGTTCACGAGCTGGGACAGTAGAAATAGAGCGTGAATCTGACATGGTGCCCTTAACTGTTCCAAAGCCGGGGAGGCAGTTTCGCCTTATGGAAGCTTGTTTCTGCTGTACAGCGTCTGGGGTCTGTGCTTTCCGTGGATGGATATTCTCTGAGCCTGTGCATGAATTCGTGGGGGTGGAGGGGAAGCACCATGACATTTATGAAAGCCAAGGCAATGTACATGTGAAATTCCCACAAAAGGAAATTAAAATCTAATTTCAGAATTTGATATCCAATGGCTGTCTAAAAAACCAAAAGACACAACAAATTAAGCTGAAATAATCAACTGCTGCTGAAATCATTGATTTGAATCACACAGAACCCATAATTGTCTCAATTGAATGAAGTCACAATCCAAAACAATCCAGTTTTAATAATGAGGCATTTTAAATGAGTCACAGTTATAATGGCCCAGCTGTGACTGTATTCACCCTTAGATGGGACTATAATCTTCTGTCTCCAGGAAAAGCAATTCTGTTTATCCTTTCCTGGTGCAACAGAAATAAATAGGGAATTTAACAGGATCAACCTACAGCAACTTTTATAGACTGCAAAGCATCTTCATAATCGTCATGATTTGATAGTTGTAGCTATTAGGTTTTCTCACTAACCTGAGAAGTATAATGCTGGCACTAGACAGAATTGGAAATTTTATATTGAACATTCAGCTCTGCCCGGATAGACAAAGTCTTGCTTAAGGCCACGGACACAGACTTTAATATATGCACCCAGAAGAGTTCTCATTTTAGAATTTGGCTTCATAAAAATGGAAATATTTTGCATCCAGTGAAACTTGGGTGCAGATTCAGACTCTATCAATTATTAATAGTGAGTTTGGGGACCTTGGATGAGCTATCTAACCTCTATAAATTGGTTTGCAAAGCTGAAAATAATGGAAATAACATCTGCAAAATAGCACCCTGCATTGTATTAAGTGCATGGAAAGTGCCCCAAACTTATCTATTTCCTTTTTTAAATTGACCTATGAACTCATCCATAGCCCTCATTAACACTTAGCTCATGCCTGGCAGAGACCCTGCTCATTCTTTATTTATTAAACTAAATTATACAAATGGGAAAATGAAGGTTATTGTTGTCAACCATTGGTCCCTAAACCTAGGGGACTAGAAGTTAGCATTCTAACTCTGGGTTTGCACCATCATCTGAATGACAAATCATGTGGGTCAGCGTACCCAGGACTTCAGGAACATAATTCCAACAGCTTTTAATTTGGAAGCTAGCAGGACAGAAGGCAGACGTCTTTCATTCAGAATGCAGACACTGAACTCAGGCTGATGCTGGAGCCACACTGTGCACACATGTGGTTCCTGGAGCACAGGTTTGCAGAACACCACAGGCCAGAGAGTAAACTCCTAATAGACTTTTACTTTTGGTGCCCAGTTTGGGGAGATGATATACACGTGTCATTATGAAAGTTATGAGATACACAAAAATAAAGAAATGTAAAATCCCTGTGCAAATGAAGCCCTCCCAGCCACACCAATAAGCCAAGCAACTTGACACTTGCACAGGTGAGTGAGTAAAGATGCTTCCAACTGTGCTCCTTGGATGTGAAATAATGAACCATAACACAATCTGCCTCAAAATTTTTGTAGCAAGGCCCTCCCACCCCTGTTAGGCAGGGACTATCAATTTCAAGATGAACCCTGCAGTGCCAGGCTCTAGAGGTTGCTGTGAGACCTCCCTGTGCAGGAAGGATGCCTCCACCCCTTGCAGAGGGAAACCAGGTAATGGCTCATCAGCCACAGTACAGGCAGCCGGATAGCCTCACACCAAGGTAAATTTCTATATTTGAATAAAAGAGCCAGTGAATTCACAAGAGTTGTGGCAAGATTTCCCTGGAGGTAAAGTGTTTTGTTGGTTTTTTTGCACTGTGTTTCATTCATTTTTTTTTTTAATTTTATTGTCTTTATTATTAAATCATAGCTGTGTACAATAGTGCAATCAAGGGGTACAATGTGCTGATTTCATATACAATCATTCATGTTTTAAATATTTTAGTCGTCAACTGCAAAAGCCCCAATGGCACTCATGTTTGAATTTTGAGAAATGAGTGAGGGAGGGAACAATGCCCGGCAAAGATTAGATGCACTTCAGTAACGATTAGCAGGCTTCATTTTGGGGTGCTCAGAAAGAGAGCAATTGATAGTTTCAATCAAATAAATAAAATGTCAAAGAACCAAGCCCCTTGGAAAGGTGTCCGCTGACAGCTCTATTTTGTTTTCCTCCCTACATTACCTGTAGTATAAGTGGAAAAAGCCCCTGAGGCTTCTGTGTCTCAGGAGAAAGGGTGTTGGGGACCAGCCCCAAACTACCATTGTCCAGACAAGTACCTGTAGTTTTAATTTTTACTGGAATTTTCTGAGAGCTAAGTAGATATCTACCTTTTTCACAGAACCCTTTATTGGGTTAATTTGTGGTCCTCTGCACTTTGTAAAGGCATGAAGGAAGAGGAAGCAGGGTACGTAATCCCCAAGCCGTGGTCCCTTCTTCTGGTAGCTGAAGTTAGTGAAAATCAATTTTCCCCTTTGAGAGGAATTGACTCTAGGCAATCCTCCTTCTCCAGTGAGAACCACCCTCTGTCAGAATTCCCCTCAAATAGGGAGAGGATATGGCAACGAGAAGTTAAACCCCTTCATTTGCTTCTCTATAAAAATGCACAGAGCTCCATCTGGTTTGCACTCATCATATCATGAATTGAGGTTGAGCCCTGGGGCTATAGCAATGACGTCATTGTCATTTGGCAGAAAAGACAAGTGTGAGCTGTAAGGTCTTGGATAGGAGGTTTGTGTTCTCCGAGACTCTTGGGTTGAAATCCTAACCCCTGATTTGATGGTATTAGGAGGTGGGGACTTTGGCAGGTGATGGGGACGTGGGATTGGAGGCCTCGTGGGTAGAATTGGTAAGAGGTGACACAGGGAGCTGTTTCCTTCTTCCCTGCCATGTGAGGACACAGCAGGAAGGCGCCTTCTGGAGCCCGGAAACAGGCCCTATCCCCATGCTGGGTCTGCCAGAGCCTGGACCGTGGACTTCCAGCCAGCAAAACTGAGAATAAAGAAATGTTATCTAAGCCGCCCAGTCTGCAGGACACTTGTTACAGCAGCCTGAGTTGACTGCGTCCTCAAACAAGCACAGATTCTCTCAGCAAATGTCACCACATGAGCTCTTTTATCTTGGTGGGTCGTTTATGGAGAGATGCTTTTATAACCTCTGTCTCCAGATGTACTTGAGAAGAGATGAAATCTATAAAACATATAGATATTGTCTATGAAAAAGATTTATTACAAAGTTATTTATAAATTTACTCATATATTCATATTAAATTAAACCTATTAACTTTTGAAAAATAATTATGTAATCAAACTGTCTTTGAACTATTTACCCATTGTATATATGTCCTGAGTCAAGGCTCTGAGACCCTAGAACAATTACTGTTTATCTGGACTGAAGACACTTGAATAATTTGCGAAGTTTCTACCTATCTACTGGAGCGGGACTCCATAGATCTCAGAGATCTCAATGAAACATCAAAGAAGCACCCCCACCTAAGGTTGCATGCCCTGTAAGGGTCAGAATCTGCTGTTCCAGAAGAATCCAGAAGTGATAAAGAGACAACCCGGACAGGGAACATTGATGAAGGCCACCTTTGTCTCCACGGGGCCCTGCTCATCCTGACACCTGTCAGGCGCACAGTAGAATCATCTGAGCTGTAACCCTCCTAGAATGATAATTCTTCATGAAAGGACCATTTTTCACGGTATGTTTTATGCCTCATAACACTTTTTCACATTCTGCTATAGTACATGAACTCTCATCACGTTGCAAACACTGTTTTCCGTAGTTTTGTTGGAGAGGTAGGGCAAGTATAATTTTTATATTGCAAAAAGATAGTTTCATGTCTAGTAAATCACCAAGCACAAACATTACAAAATGCATCCTAAAGCTGGCAGTCGGAATGATATTTGATGAGTTTCCATCAGAGAATCATACTTCACCATTATGTTGCAGCCGTGAAATTGCTTTTCCAAACAGTTAAACTCAGCAGTACTTTGTTTACCTTCAGGGCAAAGCGGCCCCTGTCCCATCCTGTCTGGGTCCATTGTGTCCTGCCCACTCTCTGGCCTGCATTTCCCGTCTCTCATCCCCCTTCTCCATGTGGGAGGAGCCAGCATGGTTGTAGGGACTAAGAAAAGAGGAACTTCCCGTCGTGGAGATGGTGTCTCAGAGTGGCAGCAGAAGAGCAGATCTGGGAGCCTGACCCTTCTCAGTCACAGATTGTCCAGGGGCTGCTGCATGTCACCAGCGTGTAGCACAAAGTTAGGGTCCTGGGATTGCATTTTGTCAGAATTTACTTGAATATTCATAAGACTCCTTGAGCTGAGTAGAGCCTCCTGCCTCTCTTTTTCCTTTCCTTTCTCTTTCTCTTTCCTTTCTCTTTCCTTTCCCTTCTTTTCCTTTCTTCTTTTCTTTTCTTTCTCTTTTGACAATGTGGAAACTGAGGCTCAGACAGCTGCTGAGACTTCCCAGAGTCAGCACAGAATGCAGGGCTGTGACGTGAGAGCACATTCTAGAACTATTTCTTCCTCTTCCAAAGCAAAGGTGAAAATACAAAATATTTACAAAACATTCTCTATGTGTTGGTCAACTTTGTCAACTTGGTAATGAATGTTTTGTAAATAAAGGTGCATTTAGCTACATTTCCCATTTTCCTTGTGTACGGCAACTTCACGGGTGACTTTCGCGACACTCTGTAGTTATGATACGGAGGCCTTGCTCTTGCTCTTGTTTTCCTCATTTTAAATCAGGAGAATTTAATATGAACAATGCATGACCAGGATGGAGAAGGAGGAAGAAGGGGTCTGCTGAGAGCCTGCCTCGAGGTAGGGAGGAGGCCGAGGGATCCCAGAACTGAGGCTGGAGAGTGTAGGGAGGACTCAGAGCTGGACAAGCCTGTGGGGACGTCCTCAGCCCTGCACCTGCCTGCCAGGGAGCTGAGGAGAGGGCCCCCCAGCAGAGGTGTCTCAGAGGGGGATCAGAAGGAGGGTTCCGGGAGCCTGCAGGAAGTGCATGGTGCGGCTGACAGCTGATGTCAGGAGCAGAGGAAGTGAGTCTCAGGATGGCCCTGAGGCCTTCCCACCACCCTGCAGGGCCCCACGGAGAAAAGCCTGGCAGGAATCCACCTGGCAAAGCAGAAATGTGACGGGAGGGGTCTCAGCTTAGCAGGGAGAAGCGGACATGGAGAAGTGGGTTGAAGTTGTAACTTGAAGCCTGACCTGTGCGGTGTACATGTGTGTTTGCTCTCCCGTGTTTGTGTATGTTAACACAACGGGAGAAGGAGCCTTCTCTGTGTTTTCCACCGATAAGTGTCTTAAATTCTTGGAACTTCAGCTTCCTCACCTGACAGGTAATTACATAGTGTTTGCTTTACGATTTCTCTTAATTTCACATTTATTTTTCTTATCTTAATTATAAGAAAAGTAAAGAACTTCTCATCGTTCCTTCCATATTCCATGTCTCCAAGTTCTGGCTCTTATATATCCACATGCTCTTGATCTTTAAAAACAACTAAATGTTACTAATCTATCCAAGGGAGAGGGAGAGAAATTGTTTCAATTACTTTTGAATCTATAAAAATTTAAAAGAGAATGGAATTATGTTATCAAGATTACATTAATAGATCTAATTTTAGATATTTCCAATTTGAGGTTCTACCTGTTTTACTAAAGCGATGACTAATTTTGCATATAGCAATATACAGTTTTAAGGTTATACTTCTTATTCTTTTTTTTTTTCGAGACAAGCATCTCAGTCTGTGCTCTGGATAGAGTGCTGTGGTGTCACGGTTCACAACAACCTCAAAGTCCTGGGTTTGAGAGACCTTCTTGTCTCAGCCTCCCAAGTAGCTGGGACTACAGGGGCCTACCACAATGCTCGGCTAGTTTTCCTATTTTGAGTAGAACCGGGTTCTTGCTCCTGTTCAAGCTAATCTTGAACTGAGCTCAAGCACTCCACCTTCCTCAGCTACACTTCTAATGTTGTAAGGCATACTTGATTCTTTAACCCCAGAAACATGATCTCTTTCGAAGAATACATTTATAATTAAAAATAACCAATTTCACTGAGTGTGACAGAAGAATAGGTATTTCAGCATGCTTACATAAGTAAAATTAAGATAATAAAACCAATATTTCAGGATCATTATAAAGATGTCAAATAATGTATATGAATTTCTTGTTTAGTAATCAACTTATTGCAATTCTTACAATTACTTACGGCAGTGGTTCTCAACCTGTGGGTGACAACCCCTTTGCAACAATGAAAATACATTGTGGCATTAGGAAGGTTGAGAACCACTGATTTAGGGGAAAGAGTACTGTAAAATGTGCAGGGAAGCACGGACATTTTTGTTGCATATGTGGTAACTGTACAGGGAATAAGAACAGCAAGGGATTTAGGAGGGTAAAAAATGAGATAACAGGCTAAAAGTAAAGTCCAACTATTGATTTCTAATTGCCCGAGTCACAGATTGCAAACAACAAGGACTCCCAGAATTTCCTCATCTCCTTGAAGGATGTTTGAGTTCTCCTTGCCCACCATCCACATGAGCTTATAGAAGGCTGATTATCAAATGAAAGTAGAACATTCATTTCTGGAATTGTATCCAGGACCTGGGTAACCAAACATCAGGGGAGAAGAACTCCATGGGTGCAGTTTTCGTGACTTGATTCCGCATTTGATCATAATTTTTCATTTTGTTTTTAAAATGGGAAAACTAATTATGCTATCATTAAAAGTTAATATAATGAAAGCACACAATAATACAAGATGGCCGTAATATGATGACTTTGGCTCTAGCAGGGAGTCCCAAGCCAGTCTCAGAGAGGTGGAGTTTCTGGTTGCACCAGTCACTGGAGCCATCATTGGAAACCTCACTTCCCCCACAAAGACAGTGTGGAGTGAGCACACCTAGGGCTCGGAGATAGCTGGGGTCAGATAGCAGACCCGTCCTTGCAGGAAACCATGATTTTCATCAATCAACCTCCAAGTCTTACATAAAAGCATAAAATAATCTACAAAGTATTACCAACAATGTCAATCTTGCATGGTAGTAATGAGGAATAAATGAGGAAATAATGTATCATCAAGTTAAGCTCTAGCTGTGTCAAATTCTATGGGCCCCACACATCTGAGTCAGACAGATACATTCACTGCCCCAGAGCGAGGTGTTACAATGGTGTTATAAGACTTATACGTATATACAATTGCATTTACGTGTATATGTAGGTATATATATATGTGTATATATATGTGTGTATGTCTATATATAGACAGACATATATATATTTTTTCCCCACACACACAAAGTACAGAGGAATTCATTCCACTGGATAAGACCCCAGGAACTGATTTATGAGGTTTTCCCATAGACTTTGAAAAGAATCTTGAAGGATGATCAGTAAATTGGGAGACAATAAGGAGGGAAGCAGAAAAAATATATATTTCAGAAAGAGGAAATATGGTGAAGCTGATTTGTTTGTAGCACGGTAGGATTTGTTTGAAATACTGATCCCTGCGGCACTCAGGAGAGACGAGCCTGGCGTATATTGGGGTGAACGCCAGCTGAGGCCCTGGGCTTTATTAGACAGAACATATGGATTATACAGAATTTTGAACAGAGGTGGTGGGTGCCATGTCTGGAACTAGATTTTAGGAACACTAAAAAAATTCCCCAAAGTCGGATTCAGTGAATCACGGCAGGAGAGGCCCTGCACTCCGGGAGAGGCCAGCAGAGTTTGTTCCTCCACGGCACACTTCCTAGGGTTGCCGTCTCCCATGAACCAAAAGCACGGTGATTTTTTTCCCAAGTTATCAGACACATCTCGAAGATAATACAAACCAAAAAAAAAGTGAATGAATTTAAAGCTAATGGGGAAACAAGAGGTGAAGAAGAAGCACTTCAAGAAATCACCAGAAGTACTTTTGAATTGAAGAAAAATTGAAACGTGCAACTGGAGGTTTACAGTATCTTGTACGACTGGAATTTTAGGTTGTACGAAGTACGTAAATAGGCTCCGTCTAAGGGCTAATCTTCCTCACCACCTGAGATGTTTCTGCACTTTTTCTTATTTCCCTAAGTCATTATTTGAAAGACTAACTACGCCAAGGGACTTGGCCAATTCTGTTTCCAAAGCCTACACAAATGTCTCCAAGGTACAAGAGATGCTCATTTAGTCCTGGGGGCAGAGCGTGGCCCACGTTGGAGCCCCCGTGGCTGCCTCCGTTCTCCCACGTAGCCTTCACTCCCTGCTCATACTCTAAAGAAGTCTCAGGCTCTGGACTGGATTCCACACACCACAGCTGTAGCTCTTGGCTCTGTCATAATTTGTGACAGGATTTTTGCTGAGTTAAAGTCTGCTGGCCCTTTATTTTACGTAATCTATAAAGGAAGGGTTTGGGTAACAGAAACGTCAGAACGTTTCTGACTGACCTGGAATTCCATGCAGAAGGTTATGTGTGTGATCTTCATTTTACAGAGAGAAGATTCTCAACTTTCAGCTTTCATCACCTTCTTATTTGGACTTTTGAACCGAAATGTGACAACCTCCGTCAGTAGAATGTAATGTCTACCGGGGAGAATGTGATGTCAACAGCAAAATTACCCTCATTTAATGCCTTTTAGGAATGTCACTTGAATTTTCAGATGTGTCTCTCTTTTTTTCTTTCTAAAAGCTAAAACAGTTACATGATGTTGTTCTCCAAGCCCAAGTGTGATTCCTGCTCTCACTAACTGAGACTTTGTGGGCAGGGCCGCCGAGTTTCTCCAGACATTAATTAGCAGAGAACTCAGCCCCGCACGTTCACACCTGTAGTCCAGATGTCACAGCACACACGATTGCCTCCACGGTAGTTTCCTCATTGCTCCACACTGAGCGTCCGTAATTCATTATGCCATGATTTTTTTTTTAAAGTAAGATAATAGTGGAGCATCTTTCAGCAGCTGTCAGGATGGCAGGAGCAGCACGCTATGGTTAGACAGCCTTGCCTGTGTTCTATCTGCGTTCTGGAGCCTGGCCAGGTGGCTTGCCTTATCACCTCTACAGAGCTCTGCTTCTCAGTTTTGGTGTTAGAAATAATGAGCTTAAAAACCCATTAGTGTAACTCTAAAGGAAGATAGTAAGAGGTGGCCCAGCAACAGCAATCTAACCTAAAAACCCTACTGTACATGAGTGTACCGTGAATCAGAAGCAGAACGTGCCATGCCGAGTGTTGGCTCCTAAACCGTATCTTCCCTTGAAAACGAAGGAAGGTATAAATCTACAGCACGGCCACGGTCAGTACCAAGGGTGAGTGCAGCGTGTGAATGGCCAGCCTGCCTCAGGGCTGCACACCCCAGTACTTGTGCTTTCCAGTTTTTTCTGTCTTAGGTGGATGACACTGTGCCTGAAATGTGAGGATTACTGTCTGGAAGTCAGTTTAGATCTGTTAGTTGATGTGAGTTGTGTGAGCTACCCACGCCAGGGAAAAGAACAGCACTAACGAAATGCAGACATCTAGAGAAAAAGAACGGGGAGGGTGCTTCACACAAAGTTATGAAAATTTGGGTTGCTGGATGACATCAGTGGAATTTAAGACTGGAATTTAAGACACAAGAAAAAATATAAATTGCGATTGAAATACTCAACCCAGTAACACATCGAAAAGATACTTACAGCCTGCATTTTTTTTTTGCAATGCCAAATGTTTTTATTTCTTCTCTTAATAATTTTTTTATTAAATCATAACTGTGCACATTAATGTGTTTATGGGGTACAATGTGCTGATTTTATATTTTATATACAATTTGGAATGCTTATGTCAAACTGGTTAACGAAGCCTTCACCTCATTTACTTAATTATTGTGTTAAGACATTTATACTCTACTCTTAATAAATTTGACACGTCCCCTTGCAATATGCACCATAGGTGAGGTCCCACCGATTACCTTCCCTCCACCCGGACTCCCACCTCCCTCCCCTCCCCCTCCTTTCCCTTCTTCATCCTGGGCTATAGTTGTGTTTTATCTTTCATATGAAAATGTGGGTGGTTATATTTTGGTTTCCTAATAGTACTGAATACATTGCATTGTGTATGTCATTCAGACTTGTTTGGATTCTATAATATACTTTTTAGCAAGTTTGTGAATATGTGTGATACAAAATTTAATATTTAATTTAAAAAAGTCTTTATAAATGAACCTGACAAAAGGCTTGATATCACAGCCAGGTTGAAGGTACAGGTGTGCACAGCTTGGTTTGCGGCACTCGGCCCAGGGGTGATGGATGAGGGGTCCTTTTCTCAGCAGCTGCAGCGGCATGGGGGCAGCTGACCTACAGGGGCAGTGGGAGCCATTCCTCTGCCTCCCAGGGCTTCTCCGTGACTTGCTTCCCAACTACCACTTTTTTGTCCTGGCACTCAAATGAACAACTCCTTTGGTCAATTATCTTTTGTTTTCACTGTTTCCCTGAAAATCTCTATTTTCGTGACTTTCTGGACTGGAGGCACCACAGCTCCCCTCAGCCTAAACCAAGCTCTGAGCACATCCAGGCTAAGAGAGCTGTCTTGGGCCCACGTTCTGGCCTCTGCCTGAGCAGAGATGCAGGGGTGGGTCCTGCAATCAGTTGCCCCAAGCTGCCCACACATTTCACCTTCCAGGCAGGGAAAATTCATTTTGGGGCCCTGGGCACGAAATGATCCTAAATGGTAGAGTGATCCTTATTGATTACAGCGATGAGAAACAAGCCTGGAGAATCCCAACTAGGCTGTGACTTCCGTGCTTCCCCCACTCCCCAAAATGCACTCAGTGTCCAGGTGAGTGTTCAGGACGAATCCCCCTCCAACGAGGACTGGCTTTCCTAGCACTGCTTCCCAATTCTACACTAATACCGAAAATCTTTCTCTGGGTTCCTAGAAATTATGACCTCGGGTTTTGAACATGAGGCTCCAGACGCCTTGGAAGACAGGTATGAAGAACACAGATTGGAAAGGTGAGAAAATGCCCAGCTTGGTTCCACGTTCTATGACGCACTAACTCCGTAATTTCACCAAAGTCTCCTCACAGCTTTGAGTGTCAGGTTGCCTACATATACCATAAAGACCATAATCTTTATACCTCAAAACTATTTCTTATATGTTCGTATTTCAAACGTACCGATTGATAAAATTGTCTTCTCTAATTTGCCTTTTATGGAGATCTCATTTGGCATAAGGGTTCCAAGCTGGAAAGGTCGGTGATGAGGTCTGAGCGTTTGGGGGACCTGGGGTGTAACAGTCCTGGGCGTGTGGTCGGAACCTGCTGTCGGAGCACAGAGGTGGTGTCCGCAGCCTCTAGAGAAAACAGGCCGGTACTTATATCAAGCATCTGCCCCCGAGACATTTATGCCAGTTTGCCCTTCTCGCATGATAGTTAAATTTTTTTTTTCAGTTAACAAAACTTTAAAAAAAAAATTAATTCTCTATTTTACTTTTCACCCCAAATCGTGGCATCTTACACATCACGCTGACAACCTCACCCCACATTGTTTGTCCAGTGGAAAAGGGAACATCATTTCTTTAATCACAGGAGATCTTCAGCCCAGGAGGGGCCCTAGGACAGACGGCACAGCACCCTGATTTTAGATTCAGGAGCATCTTTTGGACCGCACCGTGGGTTACGAGAGAGGCTGCGTGAGCACTAAATATCAGCTGTCATCACTGAAGGAGGGGGCTGCACCAAGAACCTCAAATCACTAAAATGAAACAAAAAGGCAGATGTTCCATTGTCATCATCCAGAGCTACAAGCCCGATTTCTTTTCCACAGCGGAGAAAACAATATTCAAGACTGCCCGGGTGGGTTTGGGGAGACCTTCACGCTTCCCTCTCAGCTCCCAAGGCCCCTGAAATCTGGCAGGTGCACTTGGGCTGCTGGTTCCCTTGGCCAGACCTGCAGAGGTGTCTGGTAGGCGGGAGGGACGGGGGGACTCCGGGTCCCTGCACCGTCTGCACCCAGCAGGGCGGGTCCCACGCCTCTCCCCAGGCCCTGGCGCACCGCACTCTGCAGCCACCGCGCACCCTGCTTTGCGTTTGGGTCATGGAGGCTCGCTCCTAGCACCGATGTGAAGGACATTCACAGCTATTTTTATTTCTCTTCAATGGAACAGCACAGTTTCGTCCCCCCCTCTTTCTCTCCCTTCCTCAGATATATTCTAAGATTGGCCTCTGCTTGAATCCTTGGCTCCGGAGACGCTTCCCGCGTATGGAAACTGAACTCAACAGGGCGGATGAGGCGTCTTCCCGCCGCGCTCAGCATTCAAACCCAGCGCTGAATTTCCAATTAACGGACAGTGTAAGACTTAACCTTCCAATTACCCATCTTGGAGATCTTAAAGCTTTGAGTTAGGTCATTTGACATGAAAGGAAACAGCCCAGAGTCTCTTGGAGGCAAGAGAATGGGCTTGTGAACGCTGGGCTGGGTGAGGGTTCCCTCCCCACCTGCGCGTGGGGACAAGCCCCGGCCCCTTTGTGACCGCGCACAGAGAACGCGTGTTCGGCATTACAGGGAACATGCACCTCCGCTGGCTTTGGGAATGGGGAAAATGCACCTCCGCTGGCTTTGGGAATGGTCGCAATTCCCCTGAATTAGTTAATGTTATTCTCACAGGTTTCTTCACATGACTGTCTTGCAGGCCGGCCACTCAAGGGGCCAGTGAAAATCACACCCAGCGCTGTGTCCTGAGCGTACTACAAAATATAATTTATGTATGTTCGAAGCCATTTTCTTTCTTGCATATAATGTGTATGTATTGTCTACTTCAAACTACATTCCGAAAAACTGGTGGTTGAGACTCATGAATTTATTTCTCAGTAGCAACCCATAATTTGAAAAGTTTGTCCTATCTCAGTCCCTCTATTTTAGTCCCTTGTTTGCTTCTGTCAGGACAGTTTGAGTTAGTAATTATTTTGTTATTTTGTCTTTTTTTTTAATTTTTATTTTTTATTAAATCATAGCTGTGTACATTAGTGCAATCATAGGGTACAATGTGCCAGCTTCATATACAATCTGAAATATTTTCATCTAGTCTTTTTTTTTTAATTAAAAACTAAATTTATTTCAAGTTAATGTGAGGGTACAATCAAAGAAGTCAAAATATTTGATTTTGTTGTGGTTATGTCCCACACTCAAAAGGTGTCCCAGACGCCCCCGTGTGGGTCTGGTGAGAACACCCCCTCACAGTTTCTCCTTACCTCTCCCCAGCCTGAACTGAAATGAGTTGTTCCCCTTCCTGGGCGTGCATTAGGATCTCTCCCGGATTCACATTAGTATTGAGCACATTGGATACTTTTCCATTCTTGTGACATTTTACTAAGAAGAATGTATCAACTCCATTCAGGATATCACAAAAGATGTGACGTCTCCATCTTTTTTATGGCTGAATAGTATTCCACGGTATGCACAATTTGCTAATCTGTTCCTGAGTTGATGGGCATGTAGGTTGTTTCCACATCTTGATGATTGTAAATTGAGCCACGATAAACAATCTAGTGCAAATGTTCCTATGAGGCAGCTACAGAAGAAAAAAAAGTATTTTATCAAAACTGATCATTGTTAGAGCCCATTCGACAATGAGCACAATATTTTCTCACAGCCAGGAGAAGAGCTGTTGACCTGAGGAGTTGAAGGACACAAGAAGGGTGGGTGGACCTGGCGTTGATTACCTTGTCCCTCTGGAAGAATTCAGAAGGAGAGACTTACCCAGGAGGAGGGGGCACAGAATGATCGTATTCCATTGCCGAGAAGCTCAACTACTGCACTGATTTTGTTTCCTCACTATGCCCCCTCCCCTGCCTCCACACCTCAGTGAGCACCAGGGGGGAAATTATCAAGGAAACATGTTTCCTTTGAAGTCAAGAAAGTCTCCAAGAAAGCTGCCCATCAATGAAGCAGATGGCCTGAGACACTCTGCGTGTACAGAAGAGGGACAGATGCTGTTCTTGCAATATTATTATGGCTCCCTACGTCACAGTAATGACTGTCCGAGCAGTGACTGCTCCATAGAGGTCACGAGACTTCAGCAGAGAAAGGACAGATGACGGAGTTCCTGAAGGACAACGATAACAGAAAGCCCAGGAGGAGCATCCCTGGGGCCAGGAGGTGACAAAGCCGTGGATGCTCTCTGACACTTCCTTTAAAGGCACTTTTCCTTAAAGATTCTCTCAGGAGATAATTAACTAGGAGCTGGAGGCCAAGGCAATCGCGTCGTGGCCTGAGGGAAGGCAACTGTGTGACCTTGGGCAATCACACACCCTCTCTGTGCTTCTGATCCCCTGTCTGGTAAGAGCTCCTTCCAGGATGGTTTTTCATAGTCAAGGACAGTTAGGTTTTGTCTGAGCAAATCATCAATGTAAAATATTTTGTTTAGAAATAATCATTGGGTTTCAAATTAATTATGGAGTAGGTTGCCAAAAGGGGAAAATATAAAATAATTTTTTTGTAGTTTAAATGAAACTCAGAATTCAAAAGTCAAAAAACTAAGCTTTGTTTTTGCTCATCATAGGAAATATAGGGAAGCAAGAGGGAGAGGGGTTTCCTAAAGCCCATGTACCCCTGCGGCCTTCACCACCTTTTTATTTTCTTATTTTGAAAGTTAGGTATTTGTTTCAAGACACTTCAGAAAATACCTACTAAGTTAAAACTGTGTCCTCAGATATATTTTTGCTTAGATGGAGGTTAAAAGTAGCAATGCTGAAATCTGACTATTGAGTGTGTGGTCTCACAGCCAGTGAAAAGGAAGACGGAAGGAAGGAGACGGGTCCAGGAGGGCAGAAGTCAGCTAATGTGACCTGTGTCCATGAGAGGCAAAAAGTCTTGCTCATCACCAAATGGGATAATATTTTACACATATATGAGTGATAACAATTTCATAGTTTGTTCATTACAATAAAAACAGATTTGAAACATTCCCTTCTCTCCACATCCATGCCAGCATCTGGTATTCTAGAACTTTGCATTTTTTAATGCAACATTTTTTAATGGAAAGACTAAGTAGTTTATTTCATTTTTAGATAAAGCAAAGATGGCAGATGTAACTAGTGACTGATAAAAACAATATGGAACTCCTAAGCTCCAGTTCAAGGTCCTTTTTTGTGTACAGTTCTGCTCCTTGAAAAACCTGTGGACTAGTGGCTGAGTCAGTATCTGCCCTCTATAATGAAAATGGGGGTAACTATTTCATAGAAGTAGTTATAATTAGATCCACCAATTTATAGGCTGAGTTTAGCCCAGCACCTCACATTCTGTTCAAAATGACCAACTGCGCACTTTTTTCGCCTACTCTACCCTTCCTTCCTTGAAATCAGAGGTCTATTTTTATGAATGTTTCCATTCTGACTAGTATTTTCTCAATAAATGCTTTTGTGTTGATTTTTCCCCCTTTGATGAGAGAGACTGCCTTGACAAGCTCAATGCATTTCTTGGCACTTTTCAGACTTCATAAATTCCTTCTTATCCTAATCATCTGCTAGGGAAATCTGTTCTTGGTATTTAGGAAGAATAGCAAAACTCACCTTGTTCTGGAGTAGAAAATCTGCTGTGTAACCAAGGCTTAGGATAAATCCCTGTTGTGTGTCCTCCAATAAACGGAGGGTCTTGCAGTCATTACCCAAGATTAACTAGGCAGGGTGTCCTTGCTTTGTTTCTCTAAATTGCTGATTACAGGTGTAGTCATCCACTTTGAGTGTGTGTTGTCTGAATCTGGAGTAGGCAACACAACCAGGTTTCTTCCATTTGTAAAAAGTGAAAGATTTACACAATCCGAAGAGAAACTAGAGTATTGGTTTCTTCCATTTGTTTAAATCAACCACTCCTTGGGATTTTTGAAAAGTCTGTAAAAGTTTAGCTTGCAATGTGTTGTGTCTTAGTTTAGATGTATTCCTCTACCCAGTGACTGAGCACCACAAAGGCTGATCCCCTGTGCTGAAGGTGGCAGGCAATGTTGAGGAGCATCCAGTGACAGGTGTGATGGGGTAGCAAGACAGCATTCTGCTGATTGCAAACTAAGCTGGAAGTCATTCATACCCACAGACAGTTTGGAATTAATAAATAATTACAGAGAAGAAATTGTGGACTCTGAGAGAGTAATTTACTACATATATGACCATAAACTTAAAGAAAAACAGACTTTTAAAATGAAAACATTAATATTCTAAAACCACAGAAGAGAGGAAAAACTAAGGTGACTAATTGTTGTGAAATAAATTGGAAAGTGTGCTAAAGGCTTTGAGCATGATGAAAAGAGAAGATTTTTAAGATACATACATGTGTGTACATACACACACACACTATACATACATACATGCGTGTACATACACACACACTGTACAGAAGTAGCACTGTAAATTTTTTTAAAATGACGTAAAATTTGAGAAGAAAAATCTTAGCATGATGACTCCCATCGCATGTTAAAAGAATAATACAACATAACCAATTAAGGTTCAGTATTATTAATGAAAGGTGAGTATAAAATGTAAGAGGCTTAAGGAAAGTCTCTCAAACACTAAGCCTGTAATAAAAAGTTTATGTCTTCTTTAATATTGCAACTGACTCTGGTTTGTGGCCCAATAATTCTCCTTGGAGCCACTTAGAAGCCCAAATTTATTCCCTTCTTTCCCAGGGTCTGGCTTCCATCTGTAGACGTGAAGATGTCACCACCACATCTGGTTCCCCACCATGGAGAAGGGGAAACATTTTTTAACAAGGGCAGTGGCTGTTTCATACACATTTTCTGTTCTTATTCTATGACCAAAACCATGCTCACATATGGCCGCTCATAGCAACAGGGAAGCCAGAACACGGCGTCTCTAGCTGGGTGGCCATGTGCTCAGGAAGTTAGAAACAAGGAATGTTCTAAATAGCCGGGAGAACTCTGCAAAGGAGGAATTGACGAGGCCTGAGGAGTGCAAGGAAATACACTGAGCTTTTCAAGGCGGTTTTTATCACCAAAGGAAGAAAGAATATCAACCCAAAAGAACGAAGAAGCAAGTGGGAACTGCAATGGAAACACTCGTAAAAACAGACCTCTTGAAACCTAATAAACACATGTATATGTAAAAATAAAAATAACTAAAAATAAATAAGCAGACCTCTGAAGTTGGGCAGGAAGGGTAAGGAAAGTGGAAAAAAAGTTCATTTACTCCTGCTGTACCAAATGGTAGTGCTAGGCTAACAACTGATACAAATTGATATATGTACTTTATAAAACGTGTGTGAGACACACACGTACCCCAAGGCGAGAAACCTGGGGTGGCATCCAATTACAGTGCCCAGCTCAGTCTAGGATTTGTGAGGACGTCTCGCTTTCTCTCCAGGCTGTGAATATGGACTCTCATTTTCTTGTGATCTTTTTGATTAAGACATAAATGACCTGTCCAGTACTTCCCAGTATATAAGGAGGATCAGGAACAAGAGTATCAGAATAAATACCTACGAGAAGGAAATTGAAGAACAAAATACAAAGTTATCTCTAGTCCACAGGATGAGTAAACCCTATGGGGCAGGAGCTGCTAAGACCCCCCCAGCCCCGGCCCCATGCATGTCCCTCGGCTGTGCGTTTTTCTCCTCTCCGGGATGAACGTCCTTGTCCAATGCGGTCTGTGTCTGTGCCACCGCTTTGTCTCCTGAGAGATTAACCATTGCTACTCCACCTGGCCACGTTGAAGAAGGCTGTGTTTGGTGATCCCTCCAGGAGGAGCGTGTTACTTCTCTTTGCTTCCTGCTGGGGTTTGTTTGGGAGGCTGATGGTTGCTGTGAAGATTATAGTGAATAGCCACTGGATTTTGTAGACATAGATGTGTTTTATTTATTATTTATTTTGGCGGTACCCTGCTTCTATTAGCTACTCTCAAAGTTCTCACGTGGGTTTACTTCCGTAAAAAGATTTCCTTATTTACATGCACCAATGCTGGGTTTATCCCCTTTTCCTCATTTTGATACTAGCTATGTAGAAGTTTTCGAGACACCCTTCACTAGATGTTTGCAGAAAAATCAAAAGGAGACAGTTTGGGGGAAAAACATCAAGGGTCAGTCCTATTTCTGGCTGTTGGAATACATACATGACTACCTTTCCAAACAAATGAGACTCTAATTCCAACTGGACTCCTCCGTCTCCCAGCTTTCATTTCAAAATGGCCATGTTTTTCTTAAACTCATCTCTTTGGTATAACAACATATCAAAATCAGAAAGGAGCAAATAACAGATGCTGATATTATAGAAGGTCCCTCTGCTTCGCTGAGAGTTTGACCCTTCCCGCTTATCAGTTCTCCCTGCAACTTTAGTTGTATGACCTTTGTTATTTCATGAAAATAAATTTAGTTACAATAACACTAAATTTATTTTCATGAAATAACAAAGGTCATACAACTAAAATATTTGTTTTCTCGTCACTTACCTCCTGATTGTTAAGAAACTCTACTAACTTTTCTTTATTGTGAAAGCATTTTGCTGCCAGGTAACCATGATTAATAGTATCACCAGAAGAATAACTCAAAAGGTTTAAATCTAGTTTCATTGCTACCCAAAGTATTATTTCATAAAATTCATCAACCTTGATTAATCACTAATCAAATAATGGTAATAATAGGGGAAGAGATTAGTTTACCAGTGACATGGTTAGAATTATGTATTGCACATAAAGGGCCTTTGTTACACTAATTATTTAACAGGGCTCTGGCTGTGCTGGCTGAGGAAATTAAGTAAGACCAGCAGGAGTTGTTAATTTTAGAAAGTCATGGGGAAAAATAATATTTTCAGTCAATATGGCCATGTAGGTTGAAAACTCTTCTTTCCCTCATTTTTGTTATAGAAGAGAAACTCTTTCTCCTAAAATCAGCCCTCATTTATTTCACTAAATCTCATCTCCTTATTTCCAGGGAGTGTGTGCCGTCCATGGTCTGTAATCATCTCCGTTTCCCGTCGTCCTCCGCCTCTCTCACTCCAGCCTCTGAAGCCTTTCCTCTTGGCAGCCTTTCCTATATTCTCTTATATCTTACAACTGATGCACTCAGATACTCTTTCTTTTATGGTCAAATATTTCAAAATTGTTTTTTAAATAAAATTTTCCATTTTCTCACATCCTTTTTCTACCCACTCCCTTCATTATGGTCTGAATGTTTCTGCCTTCCCTTGTTCACATATTGAAAGGTGGACCCCAAGACCGTAGTGCCGACAGTTGAGGCCTCTCTCTGGGAGGCGGTTTAGCCGTGAGAGGTTGCCTTCCTGAGTGGAATCCGTGTCTTTATTAAAGAGGCACAAAGGAACTTGTCTGTCTCTCCCATCGTGAGAAGAGACAGCAAGAAGCCTCATCTTTGAAGCAGAAATTGAGGCCTCACCAGACACCAGTTCACAGGACCTTGATCTTGACTTCCTTGATGGTGAGCAATAAATCTTTTCTTATATAAATTACCCAGTCTGAGGCATTTTGTTTCAGCATTCTGAAGGGACTCAGACACCCCTTTAATCTGATTTCAGCTTCTATCATTAAACCAAATATTCTCACTAACATTATATATATGTAAACAAACACACCCACATACATATACACACTGGTAACACAAAATAGAATTTTTATTTGAAAATCAATACATCTCGAAGCCCTTAGCTGAGGATATGGCTGGACTATCTCACTGCTCTTGGGTTCTGGCAGGGAAGCCCGTGGACGTACAACTTGGTATAAGTCTTCATATGTCCAACTGAGGATTCATCCAAGGTCACCCACTGTTTTTAGTTTTTGGATCTCTGTTATTTCTTATAATATAGTTCATTTGTATTTGTTAAGCCTCAGTTGTTGATGATTTCAAAAATTTGTGCTTGTTATTTTGCAATCTGGGTTAGTTTCCTTCTTTCCTTTTATTTCAGTTAAGCAGTTTGGGTAATATATCACATGGGCAATTTTTTTGCAATTCCTATCACATAGCATTAGAAGAAAACTCCCCTTAGGTAGTGCCAGTATTGATAATGCTAAACTTAACTACCCCATTAATGTGTCATCTGCCAGATTTGTTCACTGTAAAGTTGTGTTTTCATTTGTAATAAATAATAATAATCTGTGAAAATGATACACCGCGATTGTCTCACCTATTCATGGCTCTTGCCTGAAACAATTATTGCAGGAAAGTTGGCAAATTTGTTATTTTGCAGTTCTATTATTCCTTCTATATTCCAACATTTACTGTCATTCTTTTGAAGAGTTTAAACCATTCCCCCTACACTCATTTTTTTTAAAATCTCTGTTCATATACATTTCATTCCCAATATACTATCATTTATTGATGTCATTGTTAATTTCATGTTCAAATTGTTCTAAACTTGGCCAATACGAGCTCCTTGGAATTTTGTCTTTTTGAAATTCATTCATATTTTCCAAATTTTCTGTTAAAATTCTCTGCAAACATACAGTGTGCTTATCAAAACTCTCTCAATTAATTTTCACAATCTAAGCTCACCTGTGTACCCCTCAATGAGCTAAAGATGTAGGCCTGCAGGAGCCATCTCTGCTTCCCGTCAGCCACATTCTAGATCCATTTTTTTAATAAATATTCCTGCTTTCTACCATGGGCTGTCCTACACTCACCTGATGCTTTCCTGTCCTCAAACATGGTCCAGGGAGCCTGGATTCCTATTAAGGAAGAATGGGATTAGAAACCAGACCGAGGGCAACCTATTTAAATGTTATCTTTTCATAGGAACATATTTTTATGTTTTATATAAATATAAAATTGGAGCTTCTAAATTGCATGTTAGATGCGTGGGTGAGAAAATATCAAAATGTTGCTGATGGCATAAGCAAGGGTATGCAGCGTCCCCCAGGGCAAAGTCTAAGTCTTGTGAAGTTTGTGATCTCAAAATGAATGACTGTGGTGACCAAGTTAGAAGATAAATCCCCCATTTTTGGAACATTATGGAGAGCTTGTTTGGAAATATAGGAAACAATAGATTTTTAAAAATCAGGTATTTCGGAATTAGGGGACATGAAGGTAGATTTTAAGTCTGAAGTAACTAAAGCAGTGTGGAGTTTTCCTAACAGAGAACAAAGGAGGGAAGGGAACATTTGGAAGAAACAAAATACTAATTGCACATTAAAGAAATTATCAAGGTATAAATCAGGGGTGGCCAGGATGGACATTTGTATCATTAAAAAACGACACTGGGGATATATTGCTAGCAATTGCTAGGTTCCAACCTAATGACATTTGTTTGTTAAATCATTAAACATAAGGAAAATACTAATAGTTGAACTGTGGAATCAAAAAATTTGCAGGCATAAAAATTCGTGACTTTCATCTTACATTCAAAAAAATAAGTAAAATTAAAGGCAAAGAATACAAGAAGCAAAATAGATTACATTATTTTGAAAAATCTGTTTATGATACGATACGGAGTGTAGCAAGGAGCGGGCACACAGAATGACCATGTGGGAAAGTCAAGGTTTATTCCATTTTCCAAATAATCAAATGAATACAATTCCAACAAGTAAGGACAACTTTCACTTATCACCTTGAGTTTTCCTTAAGTTTCCAGTTTTGCTGTCAAGGGTTTAGTAAATAAGGAAGCCATACACTTTACCTGGGGAAAACTGAGCTGGCGATGGCTTTCTGCAGAGCTGCTTGTGAAAAATACCTCACAGCATTGAACATGACTACGCCAATTCAGCCTGGAGCTCCACGTCCAGATTTGAAAAACAGAAACATTAGAGATGGTTATTTCGAACAAATATGTGTGGCATTTGAATATATTTTTTATAATAATGAGGTACTAAAACATGCTATTTATAATAACAAAATATTAGGAAAACTCATTATATGGAAATGGTTTGTGTGTGACACACTCAAACAAGAGGACATTGTGTGGCCGTTCATTGTCATGCTTTTGAAAAACATTTCATAACATTGTGACATATTAAAAAGGTGAATTTTATGGGTGGTGCCTGTGGCTTAAAGGAGTCGGGCACCGGCTCCATATGCCAGAGGTGATGGGTTCAAATCCAGCCCCCACCAAAAACTGAAAAAAAAAAAAAAAGATGAAAGTTAAGAAGCATATAACATTAAAAAATGTATAATTTATTTTACTATATATGTACTCCAGAAGCATATAGAATTTTAAATATTTATATGCTTAGTATGCAAATACAGCATCTATTTACCTATGCAATGATCATGCTATAGTGTATGTATGGCATAGTGTATGTTTTTTTTTTTAATACATGTATTTTATTGTTCTTCATTACATTATTTCCCCCACCCTCACCCCTCAGTGGTAAGACAGAATTGATTTACAGAAAAGAATACAGAAAACACTAAAGCTCCTGGTAGAGGGAGAGAATTCCAGTGGGGAGAGAGAAGCTCTCTCCGTTCCTCTACCGGTCTTTCCCCGTCTCCTCCTTTAGGCCTTTAGCCTCAGGGTATATATAGGTGTATGGGTTCCTTGGCCAGGAAACGAATGAATACAGTCACTTCCGCCTGGGGCAAGGTGAGGCATAGTGTATGTTATTACACACCTAGTCATACATGTGTAGAACCCATATGTCACAGCTATTAACACTGCTTATTGGAGTCATAAAATTAATATAATTTTATTT
>CAUYRH010089931.1:0-10018 GCA_963574655.1 Perodicticus potto
TTTCAGACGTTGTATTCAAAATGATCTTTCTGTTGGGTGCTGTGGCTCATGCCTGCAATCCTAGCACTTTGGGAGACCAAGGTGGGAGGATTTCTTGAGGGCAGGAGTTTTAGACCAGCCTGAGCAACATAGTGAGACTCAACATCTTTTTTTTTTTTTTTTGAGATAGAGCCTCAAGCTGTCACCCTGGAGAGAGTGCCGTGGCATCACAATTCACAGCAACCTCCAACTCCTGGGCTCAAGCGAGTCTCCTGCCTCTGCGTCCCAAGTAGCTGGGACCACAGGCACCCACCACAATGCCCGGCCATTTTTTGGTTGCAGCCGTCATTGTTGTTTGGCGGGCCCAGGCTGGATTCGAACCCTCCAGCTCAGGTGTACATGGCTGGCGCCCCAGCCCGTTAAGCCAGAGGTGCCGAGCCGAGACTCAACATCTTTAATGAAAAAAAATTTAGCTAAGGATAATAGCATGAACCTGTAGTCCTAGCCACTAGGGAGCTGAGATGGGAGAATTGCTTGAGCCCAGGAATTCAGGGTTATAAGTAAGCTATGATCATGCCACTGCACTCCAGCCTGGTAGCCCTGTAATAATTTGGCACTTAAATCTTAATTTAAGAAAGAAATTAACTGAGATTAAAATTAGAATAGTTATTGAACTTTGTATAAGTAGCTGGACTCTTGCTTATACATATATGTTTAATGTGGGCATATTTATCCTGTTATCTTTAATGCATTTCATGGAGCTTGGAGTAGCTATAAGCCCCTTTTTGTTTGCAGGAGGATTTAAAGTCATGTTTCCAAGTGGAATACTCTTTATTTAAGTGACTCAGCAGCCAGCCCTTTTTCTTTAGCTAGAAATACTAGTCATGTTGACCCAAACCACACTGCAGAGCATGTTTTGTTTACTTCAGACAAGAAGTGAGAGCTATGTCTGAGTCATTCCTTTTTCTATCTCTCCCTATTTATATTTCACAGCCAGAAGTGCTTCAAAAGTGCACACAGCCTTGCCTCAGAGACCTGTGATTTCTGCTGCGTGTTGACAATGTATGTGATAAATCCACAGTCTCTATGCCGGCATAGGTCATGAATAGACAGTTCACAAAAGGAGCAATTCAAATAGCAATACTTGTATGAAAAAAAATTAAACTTCACAAATAACCACAGATCTGTAATTAAACTTATGCCAATGAGACGGTAAAGAAATACAGGATCCAGTGCTGGCAAGGATATGAGAAAGAGCACATTGGCAGGAAGGTAGATCCACATAATCTTTGTAAGGACATCTTGAAATACATATTCCAAGATTGAAAATGTGTTTATGTGGGGCGGCGCCTGTGGCTCAAAGGTGTAGGGCACCAGCCCCATATGCCGGAGGTGGCAGGTTCAAACCCAGCCCCAGCCAAAAACTGCAAAAAAAAAAGAAAGAAAATGTGTTTATGCTTTGTTCCAGACACTCCATTTTTAAGAGATTATCCTTAGGATATAATAAGAGAATACCCTTAGGTCTGTCCTCCTGACCACTGTGTCTGTCTATCCTAGGCAAATAAAAATATGTGTAAAGAATTTTCATCTAAGCATTGTTTAAAACAGTAGAACACCAGCTATAACATCCAGCAATGGGACAGACATTGGTTAGCTTTGGTTCTATAGATGCAGCTCTTACTATAGAAAGATTTGTGTTACTTGGGGGAGAAAAACCTTAATAATGCAAGTCTATTATAATAGCTAAACCCACATATTCATATTTCAAAATGAATTCACATAATCCAGTTTATATGAAAATATACATGTTCATGTACACTTCAAGAAAAACATACACTAAATTTTACATGCTTTTTGCTTTTTTTACTGTAGATGCAAATAAAAAATGTTTTAAATCTAAACCAAAGTGTAGACTTTCAGTGCTAAAGTCTGAGTAATATAAACTGTCCTTGTCTCACAAATTACTATTATTTGCAGAGCCTAAAACATGTTCCCATGACCACCTATACATTTCCTCTTCAAAATAATCCTGACTTTCTTAAATAAAAGTTACAGCTCAACCTAAATTATTAAGAATTTTTATTCATAGTCTGAAGAATCTACAGCTATCTTAAAGAGAAGCCAATAAATAGTTATCATTCCATAGTTTTATTTTATGCTATAATAGTTAAAATACTTAAAATAGTGATTAAGGGTTTAAAAATACTCTATACTTATGGATACAGGGTAAAAAATGGGATTTCAGTGGAAAAAAATGTGTCTGCACTTCAATTTAATTAATTTACAATCTTGGCTTTTCTAGATGTAGTTATCATTTTATTATGATTTTTCATATGTTTTTTACATTCAGATTAATATGAGGGTGTAAATGATTAGGTTACATTGTTTTTCTAAAGTAAAGTTCAAGTTGTGGTTGAGGCAGTTGAGCCCTTCATCATGGGGGAGTGCTGTGGACCTCACAATGTATCCATCAGGTGAGCACTTATAGATAGATTTAAAGTCCCTAGATCTTTCAGTAGAATGTGTGCTGACATAAACAAGGGTCCACACACATAGCAAACCAGCTGTACCATCATACTGCCTCTGAAGTAATGATGATGATGTTCAGATCAGGCAGGAGAGAGAGCTTCAGAAAGAGCTGACTTAAGTGAATACGGCTCCGAGTAGCCCTGTGCAACCTAATAGAGAAATAGAAGAAAAGAAAAGAGGTGACAAGAGGGGAAAAGGGTTGGAGGGCACCAGCTCTTTGCCAGGCACTAAACTTAAATGTTTCTTGTGTGCTGTCTCATATAATAAGCTACAGGCATGTCATAATGTTCAGATAGTAGTTTGATGCAAATTTTCTGTATAAATTGATCTTAAGTCAGCCTTCTTCCCCATGTCACTATTACCAGCTGTATTCTGTGAGCACCCATTCCTAGATTCACCAGTTTCCCAATTAGTTGCTAATGATCCCAGAATTTCCCTTCCTTGCACTGCTACTGAGTACTGTTCCATTGGCCACTGCTTCAACGGCCTGCCATAGCCAGACTGAGGAGGGCTTGGGATTATTTGGAAAGTTCTATGAGATAGATGCCTTGGATTTCCCTTTCATCCCACTGATTTGTATCTGCCTATGTCTACAAAGGATTTTCAGTGCCAAAATCTCCCAACTGTATGTGTGCTGTGAGACATTGCAGAGGAGGGAGAAACCTTAGGAAATCCATACAGAAGAGCAGTCTATACAAAAGCAAGACAAGACAGTAGGGGGGAGAGAAAGCCAAAGTATCACTGTGTGTGGGAATGAACGACAGGAGTGGGAGCTCCTGAAGACACTTCAGTGATTAAAATGGGTGACACATACCACAGGCGAACACGTGGCTTTATGGTGAGAGGTTTGCTTCTGAGTCTTTCCCAGCACTCATAAGCCTTCTTCCTTGAACCTGACTAATGACATAACCCGTGTCTCTGCCACGCTCAGCTGTACCTAAGAAGTCAACTTCTCTTCTGCTGACATCCCCTGTGTATTCTTCCACCTGTTTCCATCTTTACTACTCTTCCAAACCCTCCCAGGTCTTCAAGTCCATGTGGTCTGCTAATATCTCCTATTCCCAAATCCCAAACAGAAGCCTATGGATTCAGCCTGGGCCCCTGCCGTGTTTTGTTCAACCCACCCACCTTTATTCCTACATGGCAGCCATTGGCAGGAGGCAAGCATGTGCTGTCTCCTGTTGGCCAAAGTCTGCAGGCTGTGTGTGCTTCCCACTCCCGCTCCCTGCTTCCTACTATTTCCCAGTCCTGCCAGTGTCCATTTCCTGGTCTGGGTGGTGGTCAGATGAGTCTACCCATTCTGTAAACAGTCACAGACTACTTATTATTTTGCATTTTTCTATGCATAGGCTTTATAACAGTTTTTAAACATTTAAAAAATTAATTAAATGGCAGAATCTTGATTTCCCCAGACAAACCCTTTCCCCCGTTTTATAGACGAAGACCTAGGAGTCACATCCAGGCGGCCTGTGCTCCTGACCGCTGTGTCTGCCTTCTTTCCAGGAGAGTTGGTCTGACCGTAAGATGCTCTTATTCTATTCTTGGCTTCTCTTTGTTGCCACATCAATACCCAAACCATGATTTTCAGAGATGTATTTACATTATTTCCTTTATGTGCTGTGGTAGGATTAAGATGGCCATAAATTCTTTGCAGTGCCTTCCACTGAGATGTAGAAGCTAACTGCCTTCCCCTTGAATTTGGCTGGACTTAACTATTTGCTTAATTGGTGGAATGCAGTGAAGATGATTGTAAGAAGACTTGGAATGTCTGCCTTGGCTTTGAACATTGACTCTTAGGTCCCAGTTGCCACATAGTGAGAAGCCCAAGGAACCCCACAGAGAGCCCATATGGAAAGGAAATATGGACACTGGCTGACAGCCCTAGCTGAGCTCCCAACCTGCAGCCAGCACCAACTCTGCCAACCATATAAGAGGGGTCTCTTGGAAGTGGGTTCTCCACCCTTAACTGAGTGACCCCAGTTTAAACAACACAGAGCAAAGATGAGCCATCACCCACAGAGCACTGCCTAAATCACAGATTTCATGAGAAAAATAATGGATTAGTGGCTTTATGTATCAGTAGGCAACTGGAGCTCTTGCCAACTTTGCTTAACCAATATAAATTAGACTCATGTGAGGTCAAAAAAAGTTTCATTTTCTTTATATTAGTGCTATTACAGAATGTTTACTCTAGCAAAAACTTAACTCTTAATTGAAACCATCCCTGAAATCATCCCAGAGATTATTTTTGCATACTTAGAATGTTTTTTCTCTAAAGCAAATACCAAAGACCACCTACGTTAGTACAGATTTACTGACTAAATCGAAATCTTCTAAGAAGAAACATATTTGCTAGTAGAATGTCAACAAACTGCCATCACAATAATTGCAGGAATGAAATCGATGTACGATCAGATTCTTTATGAATCTATGAGTCATCGGAAAGTACGAGAACTACACAGTCTAAAGTTAGTTCCTCCTATTAGCTAAAAGAGCAGAAATTTAATTTTGGTTGGGGTGCCCCACTCATCCAAGACATTTGCTTGGCAAATATTTTCCTAGCTAGACAGCACAATTACATAGACTGTCTTCTACCAGACACAATCAGCCAAGTTAGAGAGTGATTGATTACCAGGCTGATGTTCAATACAAAGGGAGATCATAGAGTTATTGCTCCCAGTTCTTCTAATCCTTTTTCCATGGGTACTCCTGGTATTCCCAGCAAGATAAGTGAGGAGGGAAGACAATGCCTTTGAGCGCATGACTGGTGATGAAATGCCTGTAACAATTTGATAAGACCGTGACTATGAGGGTGAAATACTTAGAAAATCAATAGGTCTATGAAAACTTAAGGAAAGGTAGTGAGTGCTGAGGTCTGAATTTCTGCATCCTCTCCCCACCCCAGATTCGTATGTTGAAACTTAATCCCCAATGCACTGGTACTAGGAGGTGGGGTCTTTGGGAGGTAATTAGGTCATAAGCGTGGAGACCTCTTACATGAGGTTAGTGCCCTTTATGAAAGAGAGCCAATGGAGCTTATTTGCCTTTATGCCATGTAAGGACACAGCAAGAAGGTGCCATCTGAGAGAAAGTGGGCCCTTACTGGGCATTGAATCTGCCTGTGCCTTGATCTTAGACTTGCCAGCTTCCAGAACTGTGAGAAATAGATTTCTATTGTTTAGAAGCTACCCTAATCTATGGTTTTGTTATGGTAGCTTGAATGGACTTAGGTGGCCACAATATCTAGTTGAATGAAAAAAAGCAGGTTGACAAACGGGAAAGGTATTGTACCAAACAGTGTTTGATGTGTGGATAGATGGACAAGAGATAGTAAATTAGAAAAAGAGGTTTTATTTTTTTAGCAAGCCTGAAGGTGATGAGACTATGTATCAGCCAGAGCCCATACAGGAAATAGATGATTCACCCAAATAATTTGAAGAGAATTAGTGAAAGATCATCTTGGCAAAAGTAGAGACAATATTGCAGGGCTACTTGAGGCTAGTAACAGAAGGGCCGACACCAGCCCTGAAGAAGAAGGAGTGCTTACCTGGACCTGGGGCTGTGTGGAGGGGCTGCCTGACCCAAGCTATGACCTTCAGTTTAGGCATGCAACTAGACCACAGGGAGCCACAGAGAAAGGAACAGAGGTAATGAATACCCAGGCTCAGTCTTTTCCCTGCCCACTCACTGCCACTGCTCTCCAGGGGTGAGTTCAGCGGGAAGCCCTTTGGTGCAGCCCATATGCTGGGCACCCCCAGAAGGCAGAGAGGATCTTGAGGGGAAGGTATTCAGGACTGCTGCCGTCCTTGAGCATGCCTCAAAAGTGGTGAGATGTGGATTTCTAGTTCAGTCTCCCACACTTCTTGGTATTTGTGCCGATTCAAACATTTTTGGCTCCAGCTGTTTAAGCAGATGGCTAGATCTTCCAGGTAGACAGTTACAAATTACTTTCTCTAAGTGTGCATTTAGAACAAGTCTGGCAATGATTTAGCTGGAGGACAAAGAATTGGACTTGGTTCTTCTACATTTTACATAGCCTTTGAGACTAATTCACTATCTCTTTAGCCATGTCTCCAGAAAAAAACCTCAGTTCACTTATTTTTAAAATTAACACAGTAACAGATTCTTAGGAGGGACCGATGAGGCTTCAACTAGAGTCTTTAGTTTTTATAGGCTTTATTATAATTTTTATAGACTTTTTATAATTTTTAGAAATTTCTCACAGAGATGAGAGGTCTAATTATGCTGAGTAGCATACACTCTCATAAATTAGTTTTGAGGGGCTTGGCACCTTTTGGTCAGTGGTTAGGGTGCCAGCCATGTGCGTCAGGGCTGGTGGGTTCGATCCCAGCTCGGGCCTGCTAAACAGCAATGACAACAACAACTAAAAAAATTATGTAGTGGGCGCCGGTAATCCCAGCTACTTCTGAGGCTGAGGCAAGAGAATTGTTTAAGCCCAAGAGTTTGAGGTTGCTGTGAGCTGTGACACCACCACACTCTACTGAGGGTGATGAGGGCGACATAGTGAGACTCCGTCTCAAAAAAAAAAAAAAAAGTTGGGCGGCACCTGTGGCTCAGTGAGTAGGGCGCCGGCCCCATATACCGAAGGTGGCAGGTTCAAACCCAGCCTCAGCCGAACTGCAAAACAAAAAAAATAGCTGGGCATTGTGGCGGGTGCCTGTAGTCTCAGCTACTCAGGAGGCTGAGGCAAGTGAATCACCTAAGCCCAGGAGTTGGAGGTTGCTGTGAGCTGTGTGACGGACGCCACAGCACTCCACCGAGGGCGATAAAGTGAGACTCTGTCTCTACAAAAAAAAAAAAAATTAATTTTGAGGCAAAAAGTATCCTTATTTTAGGTTACTGAATCTGCACGTTATGGACTGTCACATTTTGGCAGTGACTAACTTGACTTGAAAGGTCATACAGATTTTTCTCTGACATTTTAGCATGTTAGATGGTCTCAGACATGTTCACCAGGACGATAATTTGGACCCTTTCTACCAACAATCCGCCTCTTGAATCAACTGACTAAACTTCTTCCTTCATTATTATAGTCCGTGTACTGCAGGCGAAATCTGGAATAAATTAGTGACACAAAAATTGAACATGCGAAGACTCTGTCATGTCCTGTATCTACCAACTACTGTAAGAGGTAGGCCGTATCTTGGAGACAACGTGGAATAACTGAAACTCTCACACATGGCTTGTGGGAATATAAATTAGTTCAACCAGTTTGAAAAACTGGCAGTTTCCATTAAAGCTAAACATACACCCACAAACCATCCCTCCCACTGCTAAGTATACACCCAGGATGTGTGCCCCTGAGACGTGCACTATTAGCCTTATTCCTAATAGTCTGAAACTAATAACCCAAATGAATGTTGACAGGGGTTCGGATAAAATAAAATGTGGGACTTTCCTACGGTGAAATGCTTCACAGCAATACAATAATGAACTAATTAAAAGAAATAATGAGCTAATGAAACTTGCGGGAACACTATGAATTTCAAAGGTGTTTGGGTGAGAGCCAGGCACAAAATGATTACTTCTATGAAGTTCGAGAAAAAGAAAAACTAATTAATGATTATAGAAAGAAGTTAAAAAAAAAAAAGATTATCCTTTCTGCTGGGCTGGGGAAGTATCAATTTGGAAAAGTCATCATGAAACATTCTTTTTTTTTTTTTTTTTTTTGAGACAGAGCCTCAAGCTGTCACCCTGGGTAGAGTGCTGAGGAATCACAGCTCACGGCAACCTCCAATTCCTGGACTCAAGCGAGTCTGCTGCCTCTGCCTCCCAAGTATTGGGACTACAGGCGCCCACCACAACGCCTGGCCATTTTTTGGTTGCAGCTGTCATTGTTGCTTGGCAGGCCCAGGCTGGATTCGAACCTGCCAGCTCAGGTGTACGTGGCCAGTGCCTTAGCCCATTGAACCACAGGCGCTGAGCCTGAAACATTCTTGAGTGTTGGCAAAGGTCTATACATTTTGATCTGGGTGGTGTTACAGAGGTATACCTATTTAAAAATTAATCAGATGGGATACTTTCGCTTAGGTACTTCACCTATATCTTATGCATTATACATTAATTTAAAAAAATTTTTTTTTAGTTTATTGAGTGAGACTCCATCTCTACAAAAAATAGAAAAATCAGCCAGGCATAGTGGTGTACATATGTAGTCCTGAGCCATTTGAGAGGCTGAGGTAAGAGAATCACTTGAGCCTGGGAGTTTGAGGTTGCTGTGAGCTATGATGACACCACTGTATTCCAGCCCAGGCAACACACTGAGACTCTGTCTCAAAAAACTTAATAAAATTTGAATTAAAAATTTAGTAAAAAAAAGTTGATTGACTATTACAACCAAATCCTGGCAAATATACCAAAAACAACACGAGGAAAATATAGCAAACTATTTATCTTACTACAGAGTATATGTAGGTAAGACTCTTTCTAGAGCATTTGCCAATGTGTATTAAAAAACCTTGGGAATATGCCACCTTTTGACCTAACAGTATTCTGTAGAAATCATCAAGGATGTATGCACTCGTTTATTCATAAGGATGTTCATTTTATTTTATTTTATTTTATTTTATTTTGAGACAGAGCCTCAAGCTGTCACCCTGGGTAGAGTGCCGTGGCATCACAGCTCACAGCAACCTCCAACTCCTGGGCTCAAGCGAGTCTCTTGCCTCAGCCTCCCAAGTAGCTGGGACTACAGGCGCCTGCCACAACACCCGGCCATTTCTTGGTTGCAGCCATCATTGTTGTTTGGTGGGCCGGGCTGGATTTGAACCCGTCAGCTCAGGTGTACGTGGCTGGCGCTTTAGCCCGTTGGGCCACAGGCGCCGAGCCAGGATGTTCATTTTAATGCTTTTTGTAACACTGAGAATTTAGAAACAACACAATGTTCAATTTAAAGAATAGGTAATAAGTTCTAGAGTAATATGCAGCTATTTAAAAAACGTGGTGGAGCAAGGGGCTGTGTTTATATTCATGTGTGTTTCTACTGAGGAAACAGGTGGGCATAACAAAGACTTCTAAAAGCAGTGTTAGTTGACTGAAAAGCTGGCTGGCTCTAATCATGATGAAGACATTTGAAATATGCATGGTGAATTAAATTGATGAATATTATCAGATATATGATTAGCACATTATTCATATTCCTAGAAGAAAATACTATGTAGGTCTCACATTTCTTCCTTGAAACTATATTTATTCTCATATTCTTGGGTTTAGCCTTAGATTTGTCTAGGTTCTGTGTTCGTTTCTTTCCCTCCCTCCCTCCCTCCCTCCCTCCCTTCCTCTCTTCCTCTCTTACTCTCTCCCTCCCTCCTTCCCTCCTCCCTCCCTCCCTCCCTCCCTCTCTCCTCCCTCCTCCTTCCTCCCTCCCTTCCTCTCTTCCTCTCTCCCTTCCTCTCTTCCACCCACCCACCCATCCACCCTACCACCCAACCTCCAACCAACCAACCCAAAATCCCACCACCCACCCACCCCTACCCCCAGCCAACCCGAC
>CAUYRH010089932.1:0-25766 GCA_963574655.1 Perodicticus potto
TTAATAGAAGGTGGAGGGCAGGAGGCTGTTTTCAACCTGGGTGGCAGTCAGTTCCCGACTGGAAGAACTATGGAATAGGGACTGGGAAGAAACTGCTAGGCAGACATTCCCGAGGTATGTGTGTGTATGTGTGTGTGTGTGAGAGTGTGTACATATGCACGTGTGTGCTGTGCGTGCCCAGGAGCCCTCTGCCCCACCCCACTAGATGTTCCTGCTAGGTGATGGTATATTTGTGGGGAGGGTGCACAGTGCCAGGCCCAGGCTGGACAGTGGAAACTGCACACTGTGTCCTTCATGAGCTCTAGCCCAGCAGTCACCCAGACACTGACCGTGGTGAGGCCCAGGCCTGCAGCTATGGGCTGAGCCCTCACAGTGGCTGGCATCCCAGAGATGATCTTGACAGAGGGGTGAGCCGAGCTTTGGGCCCTGGGGTGGTGGGACCAGGCCTGGGGGTAAGGATTGGGAGCCCCAGACTACTGCTTGTGGGTCCTGGCAAAGAAGTGAGGGTCCAGAGAATGGGGGTAACATCACAGAACTCCAGGATTGTGGGCTCCCAGAGGCCATCAGGACCCCCCCATCCCTGTGCCTCATGAACCCTTCTCTCTCCTCCAAGGGTTTAGCAGGAGGTAAGATATAGGAGATATATGACTCTCCCTGCCCTCTCTGTTCCTGTATCAGATCTTTCTTGGCCAGAAAGTTCTTCCAATCTTAGTTTTTCCTCTGGGACTTGGAGCTCAGTTCTTTGTATTTTGGATTTGGTACAGAGAACCCTAGTCAGGGCACACAGTTTTTAGCTAAAGGCTCCTCTGCCTGGCCTGGTAGAACCCCTAAGGGGCTGAGGCCATCTGGTACCTATTTGCTCTCCCACTTCTCATAGTGGTCCCCTGGCCTTCTTTGCTCTTGAGTCTGAGACTGGAGCCTGTGTCCTCAGGACCATCTGTTGTGGACCTCTTTGATTCCACGTGTCCCCGTGTCCCCACTCCCAGCTTTGGTGCCTGATTGGCCATGTGAGTGGGGCAGGGACAGGGACAGACATGCCACGCTCAGATGGAGGAGGAACCAGGGACACTGGAGGTGTGGGTGTGAGGAAGAGGAGTATGGGCTGGTGTGTGACAGTGGCAGGGATAGGAATGGGGATAAGTGCGTGTCTGCATTCGGATGAGCTGGTTTCTGAGCAGCCTTTTGTGCCCCTGGAGCTTGTCCGTGACTCCCTCCCTCCTATATCTGCAGGGGTCATGCTCCCGTCAGCCTGTGTGCTGGGCACTGGCCCCAGCCAGGGATGCTGCTGGCTCTCTGCCCTCCCAGGCCCCCTGTTCACAATGCAACTCTTGGGACACTATAGTGTTCCGGGGGAGAGAAGCTGGTGGCCCACTACCTGGGCCCTCAGTAGAGGAGGGCTATATGTTATGGGGGTGGAAAACATCTCTTGGATGCTCACCCCTCAGGAACCAGAGCTCAGTGTCCCCCAGGCACCTGGGCTGCCCACGAGTGACAGTAGTCCAGCTGCAGACATGCCCTCACCCCTGCCCAGCCTCTTCCATAGATCCAATTTCTCTCGCTCTGCCAGAGGCTGGGCCATGCTCGGCAGGTGTTCTCCCCTCTCTGTCCGGCTGCCTTGTCTCCCTGTCCCCATTGCCCACACCTCTTTCTTCCCTGGTGTTAATTTGTGGCCCTCTCCTCCTCTTTGCTCGAGGAGGGGACCCACTTTGGCTCCCAAGCCTCTGAGTCCTGCTCTGGTTGTGAGATTATTCTTCAGCAGTGGGCCCCATACCTCCCAGCTGGCCTGTCTGGTCCCATGCTTGGTCTGTACTCCAAACCCTCCTTTGGTCCCACGTGCCAACCTCAGGAGAAAGGAGGGTGGGGCTTGGCACTCTCCTGAGCATTCCAGACAAGCTTTCCCTTACCTGTGTGCCAAGGGGCCTGGCGGGCATCTCCAGGAGCCAGCCTTGCTGCCTTGCTCTCTGCCATATCCCAGACAAGTGGGTGCTTGTCAGATGGTGGCAGGAGAAGAGGAGAGGAGGCTTGGGGCTGTTGCTGCCTCTTCTCTCCCAATCTCGCCCTGGGGTCAGCTCACGTGGACTCTGTTTTTGCCAGCCCAGATCCCATTGAGGTTAGAAATTCTTCAGGGTAAGTTAGATCCCAGAGCTTTCCCTGCATTCTTGTTGTGGGGTCCTATACCCCTTTTGGAAGTTGTGGGGTCTAAATCTGACTCTGTCTTCTATAGGTGGGATTCCTTCCTCTTCCTCTTTCCCTAAGTTATGTAGAATCATAAATCCCCGGAGCAGAAAAGGGTCTTGGTTAGTGGTTCTGATCCTTTTGGAGATACAGATTCTTGAAGAATCTGATGAGTGCTCTGGACACGCTAGCTAGGGAAAAGCGTGTGTGCATGTGCTCACACAACCACACTTGGCCGCTATATGAACACACACTCATGTCACATACCCCTTCAAGCCCATTCAGTGTCCTGATCTGTCCACATCCTGGATTTCACACATGAGCACACTTAGGCCCACAGAGGAAGAGTGACTTGTTCAAGGTCACATACCAAGTGAGTGGCAGAATTGGGACTCAGTCTCAGGTGTCTTTGGCCTAGACTAGTGGAAGTTTTATCCCCAGATGCACCTTTTACCTTCCCCAGAGACTTCCTGAAAGACAGGCAGGCTTGGCCACTCATGGATTCCAGCATTTCTGAGCCCCTGCGATACGCCTGGCATGGAGCTGGGAGCTGGGGATAGGAATGGCAGCAGAGAGTCCTTGTTCTTATAGGGGGTTGTCAGTCTGGTGGCAGAGCTAGGACAGACTTCAAACACGTAACTGCACAGAGAAATGCGTTACTGGAACCAGGGCTATGGGGGAAAGTGAAGGGTGTAAGGGGTGATGATCCTGGTAGGGGCAGGGATTGCAATGAGGCTGAGGGGATGGGGGAGGGCAGGAGCAGTAGTTACAAGCATTTTAGGTGGTCAGAGCCATGTACTTGCATGTCCTGGGATGGAGAAGAGTTGGGAGCTGCTACAGGCATCTAAAAGGCCGTCTCTGGTGGCTACCAGCTGACCTGGAGCCCCCAGCTGTGCTGAGTGTCTGTGGATTGGAAAGGCGGGAGGCAAAGTAGGAGCTAGGAGGAGGCGGCAGCCCCCTGACTGGTGGTAGTGGTGGTGGTTGGGTTTAGAGGGGTGGTGGCCTTAGTGGGGCTGAGAGAGACCAGGACTGACCTGGGAGAGGGGTAGGTCATGGAGATGGCTTACAAGAGGGGGAGGAGTATGTGTGATAATGACCCACCAGAGATGATGGCTGACCAGGTGGCATCAGGCCTTCCCTCACGTTTCATAATTACAGACAGCGGGTAAATGTCTCCCTTATTGAACACACCCCTGTACCCATGTCCTCTGCATGCTGGGTCGTGAAATGGCACCTTGTTAGTACCCAGAAGTCCCCTCCTACCCCCTCCAGTCATTGATTCCCCTCTGAGGGTGAGTCAGTATCCCAACTTCTACCCACACAGAGCTGTGTGTTTTAGAATGTGTCAACGTGGAATGACACTACCTACTCAGAACGTATCTTGGACCCGACTTCTTTTGCTCAACTTATGGTTGCACATTGTATCCAAATTCCTGCATGTCAGGTAAATCCTTCCTTCTCCTTCCTCAAGAGAATTCTGATGTGTGAAGGTATGCTACTGGGTTGTCCATTCTGCTATTGACAGGCATTTGGGTTGTCTATTGCTTGGGGCTATTGCAAATTGCAAAGCTGTGAATGCTTTAGTGCATGTCTTTTGGTGATCATATGTTCTAATTCCTGTTGAGTGCCTTCACCCCTCCATTGTCATGGGTGTCTCTGGGAGCTTCTCAGAATCAGAGGAGCCCTTCTATAAAGGGAACAGTTCAGGTGTCTTGACCACGGGAATAAGAGAGATCCTGTGGATGAGGAAGAAGATTCTCGGGCTCTTTAATCTGCCTTTTGCTGTGATTCTTCTCATTCTCCCCTTCCGTTTGCCCCCTTGGTGCAGTGGAGGAAAAGGAGGAAGAAGTTCTGGGGACCTGCATGGTAGTGGGACAGGTGGGTTAGCTGACCTCCTTTCTCAAGTTCATCCACTGTCTGGGACAGGTCTGAGTCCATAGTCAGGCAGGAGGATGTAAGGCAGAGGATAGGGCCACACCCTCTGTTCCTTCCCTCTTTCCGGAAGGGCAAGAAACCAGCCATTGCCTTCTTGTTTTGTGTATGAACTTGCCAAGGGCATTTGGCATGAGGATAGAGCCTGGTGCCAAGGGCAGGCAAGCTAAGGCAGCCCCCAGAGGGCAGCAGCCTGAGAGTGGGCAGTAGAGGCTGCCATCTGCAGAAAGGCTGAGCAGTGGGGAGGCCAGGAACCCAGGGAATGCCTAGGGGCCAGGTCCCTTGCTGAATGTCCCAGCTCTGATCCCTAAATACATTTCCACCCCTGAGACCAGTCCTAATGCTCTGGCTAGGTCCCCCTTCCTAGCCTGAGCAGAGAGCTGTCTGTCCAAACATACCCCAGGGATGGGGGTGTGACAATCCCAGCTCTAGTGTTCCTTTCTGGCCAGGCTATGAAGGGTTTAGAGTGCTTTTGGTGATGTTTTCTCACTGTCTGTCTCCCCAGTAAGTCTGTGAGCCAGGATTCACAGGCCAGGGCCAAGACTTAGTAAACTTAGCATCCCAGGCACTTAGCAAAGGACTTGCAACATAAAGATACTCAACAGGGTTGCCCAAGGGAGGCACTAATGAATGGTGGTGAGGGGGACAGGGAGAGGTCCCAGAGACAGGAGAGAGAACCCAGTTGGAGGCCAACAAGAAGGCATTAGTGATGGCCAGGGCTGTTCTGTCGCACGGGGCAGAGCCATTCTGTCTGAGAAATAGTGGTCTACCCTGTACCCTGAGCTGGGAATGGGAGCCAGGAGAGCCCAGCCTGAGGGCCAGCTCAGGTATGGCAGGAGGCGTGTGTGCAGGCAGAGGATGTCAACTGACAGAACAACTTTGGAGACTGGAGAACATGAGAAGGGAGATAAGAGCCTGGTGACGAGCTGAGGCTGGCTGCTGGTGGTGGTGACCAGGAAGCTGGAGGGGCTGTCTTCTGGTCTTTGCCCAACTCCTCCTGGCATCCTGCCAGTGCCTCTTCCCAGGAACTTCTGGGTGTCCCCATGATCTGCCATGGCTGAATCTGGAAGGAGTCTAGGCTGGCCTGGCAGGTCTCTAGACCCAGTTCTATGGGTCTTCTGACCCAGCCTGCAGTCTGATTCTCTGTGAACCTGGTGCCTCTGGGTGGGTGCTGGCTCTGTGCTGGGGGAGGCCTCTCAATTCTCACTTGTCTGCTGGACCTTTGGCCCCCCTGCCTTTCCAACCCCCATCTTCTCCCTTCACTCTCCACTGTCTTCTCTCTGCTCATTGCCTTTCCTCCTTGAGCCATGCACCTTTCCTCTCTCCCACCTTCCACCCTGTGGCCCACCTACCCTCTACCAAACCTGTGCACACACACACATCATCTTATCCCATGAGTCCTCATCCTCTCCTGGGGGCCTCCATGTCTGAGACCCTATGGTAGATAATCTGTCACTTGGCTCTGGAGCAGGAACTGGGCTATTCTTTGTGGGGCAGTTTGGAAAGACCTCCCAGAGGAGGTGACACTCAGAATAGGGATCCGAAAGATGAACAAGAGTCCCTGACACAGAGGGGGAACAAAACCATTTGAGTCAGGCCCCGAGGTGCCCTTTGGAGGGGGGCAGTTTAGTGTGGGTGGAGAGGAGCAGGGGAGGGGAGAGGCCAGGTCAGAAGCTGGAAAAGAGGTGAGTCTACATGGGAAAAGCCCTGAACGCCAGGCTTGGACTTACCTTGTGGGCCGTAGAGAGCCTCCGGAAGGTTCCACGAGGGAGAGGTTAATCTTTGACACTATCCCTGGCTCAGGGTGGAGGATGAATGAAGGATAGGTGTTGGGTGCCTGGAGCCAGCTGGGAAAACTGACCTGAGTGTGTGTGTAGAGTGGGGCTACCAGGTCTGCCATAAAGTCCCCCTATCTTAGTGGACAACTTTGAAGGTGGGTCCCTTCCTTGTCCCTGATGTTGTCTCCTCCAACCCATCACACGCCAACCAACACCCCAGAACTAAGGCCTGGGCTGGCTCTCTGCCTGGCTTCCTTCCTTGTCTCACCTGCTACCCAGCCCAGATGTCACTGCCACAGAGGTTGGGCAGGAGACAGGCATGGTTTTTTTTGGGCCTTGAGACCTAGGCTAGGCCTGTCAGCCCTGCCGTGGAGGAACTGGAGGGTGAGGAGAGGGATTCCTGGGATCAGGAGCTGCAGGGAGCCTGAATGTGGGGTCCCTTGTGGAGCCCCTCTGGTCCAGACCTGAGGGGAACGGGAGTGGGTAGGGACAAGGGTGTGTTTGGATGGCACGAAGTGAGTGGTGAGAAAGTGCTCTGGGCCACATTTTCCTTCCTCTTCTGCCCCTTCTGCTCCAGTCCCAACCTGTCTGTGCCCTGGGAGGTGGAGGTGTCACCCCTTGCAGGAACAGGGTTCTCTGGGGCCAGACTGGGCTCTGTTCCTGGTCTCCCCTCGTGCCCATCTGTACCATCTTTCTCTCCTAGGTCTCTGCCACACCTCAGGAGCTTCAAGGTGCTCATCCAGCTTCTCCCTCCCTCCAGAGGTGGGAGGCAGAGATGTTTGGCATCTCTATTTGCAGAGGCAAGATGGGGCCCTAGTTGCACAAGTAGCCATTGGGGTCACACTGAGTTCAGTGTGGGCTTGGCCACTGAAGAGCTGTGCCCCACGAGCATTCTCTGCAGCCTCTGTGCTTTGGTTTTCTCCACTGTCCTAGAAGCATTTAGTACAGTGTTGGAATTGATAACACTGAAGGACAGCTGCTGGTGGTGGTGCTGTTGCCGTTACTGAGTCATTTAGTCTGGAGTCCTTCATGGAACTACATGGGGGTGAAGAGTGAGACCCTATGCCTAGGCTCCTGAAGACATGGTAGATAATCTGTCACTAAATGCTTTCTTACTAGGGAAATGCCTGGGGAAGGAGGGAGCCGGGTGGCCTGGAGAACCTGGTCAGCCATATTAAGTCTGACCCTGAGGAAGGAAAGAGGGGGGAGAGCATGGGCAGGACATCCCAGGCTCCCTGTGTTCAGAAGGAAGCTCAGCAAAGCCATCAGGGAACCCCTTGGCAAAGTGGGTCTAGCAAGAAGTCCTGTGTGTCCCAGGAAGGGATGTGCCTTGGTTGGCCACTGCACTTGTCAATGGCAGGGAGCAGCCAGTGAGAGGCAAGGCCTCAGTGAACATGTGAAGGGATTTCAAAGCACCCAGCCTGGGCCATGTCTGGGAGATGCACTCTTGTGGCTGATGCAGGGCCTTGAGACATGGAGGGGGACAGGGTCTTTGGTCCCCTTTGGTCCAGGGGGTCTGAGGCAGGTTCAGTGGGTTGGGGAGGGGTGACCCAGGAATCTTGGAGGAGGCACCCAGCTGGGCCTCAGGCTGTGTGCTTCCTCCTGGCCTGGGCCTGCTCCATCTGGCTGCCAGGTCTGCTGGCTTTGGCTGGTTCCTGGTGGTTAAGTCAATACCTTTTACCCTGATTGTGTCAGAAGGCGTTATCCTGCCTGGAGCAGGGGGCTGATCCCACCTGGCTTGTGACACCCCTCTCAATTCCCCTCTCCATTTCTCCTTTCTGTTGGGAACCTTAGTGCTGAAGGGGACACTGAGGCACGGGTGCACTGGGCCAAAGAGAGTCTTGGGTGATTGTCTCCTCTTTCCCCAGACAGAGCTTCACACACCAAAGCTCAGGGCAGGGGAGGATGGGCACCCCCACAGTCCCGTGATGTTAACCTTGTGTGTCCTTTGGGGCTGGCCTGGGCTGGCCTGGGCTGGCCAGAGCGTGGGGCAGGGGTGCCTGGTGTAGCTGCCAAGTGGCAACACCATTAGGGGAATGAAGGCGCAGCAGGAGCCAGTATTTCTGGGCACTGAACTGTGGCCATCTGTGGGGGTCAGACCAGGCCCAGCTTGACCAGACTATGTCCTGCCTACCCCACTCCCTCAGCTCCCCACCCCTGCAGAGGGGCAGACTGCAGATGTGCCAGGCTCCCAGGTTGCCTCCTGAACCCTGGCTGCTGCATAAGCTGATCAGGGCTGATTTATTCCCTTGTTCCTAATGGGATGCAGACAAGCCAGCAGGGGGTGCATGTGTAGGAGGCAGAGCTGGGGGTAGGAGGACAGCTTCTCCGGGGCTCTCTTGCATCCCTCCCAGAGCCTTTGGCCCTTTTGTCACTCAACATGCCTGTGTCTGGCTTTAATCTGGAGAGGAAGGTGTGTGGCTGAGGGGATAGGGACATAGGGACACAGTATGCTAGATGAGTCTTTTGCTACTGCTTCCTAGTGGGGTGCCCTGGACAAACTGCTTAGTAGCCCTGAGCTTCCTCCTCTGTGGAATGGGGAGACTAGAGCCCACCTTGCTGGCCAGGGTGAAGCTCCAGCTTCAGAGCACAGAGCCCAGGCCAAGGTCTGGGGCACCATGGGCAGGCAGCACTGTTGCTGTCAGTCCTCTGTCCTCATGGGCATCTCCTTCCTCTTTTTTGAACCCCTATGCAGTCTGGAGGCCTGAGTCCTGATGTCAGCTGGGGATGCGTGTGGGGAGAGGAGGATGTTCTGGGAGCTCCTCTCTAGGGCTCAGACATTGGGTGTACAGGGTGGGGACAGCACTGTGACTACATAAGAAGCAGGGTTGGTGGTGCTATTGACAAATATTGTGAGTGTTAGTCTCCCAATCTGGAAAATGGGAACAGCAACACCTACCTCTCAGGGTTAGCAAGGGGACTTAGGTGGCTAAGATATGTAAAGTTCCCAACACGTAGTAGGTGTTCAGGAAACATCACATTTTCTTCTCTCCCTTGAAAGGGCCTGTGAGGTCATCTCCTCCAGAAGGGGCCAGTTGATCCCTTCAGTTGCTGGCTTGGTAAGAGGCTCACTTGGAAAGTAGGTCTGGGAGTGGGGGACAGCCTTGAGTTGGGGGTCTCTGACCTGATAGGCAGGTCAGAATCAGTTTGCAATGACGGTAAATCAATGCCTTAGAAAGAGCCTCACTCCAGGCTCACACAGCCCTGAAAGTGACCTGAGCAGGCATAATTACCCTGTTCACAGATGGGGAGGCTGAGGCCCAGGCAGTGGGCTTGCCACAGTCTTCCCCCTGTTGGTGTAGAGGCAGATGTGAGCCAGGCCTTAGGACTCCCAGCCCTCTGCACTTGGCCTTTCCCCATGTCCCCTGCTCTCCTTCTGATGAGCTCCTGAGCTTGCACCTTTTAGTGCGGAGGGATCCTCTTGTTCTCAGTGGTCCTTTGGGAGCCACAGGTCATCATCTTGGTGGACTAGTCAGCAGCCCTTTTCCTGGGCCTGTATCCCCAAAGGTACCAGCCCTCTGCAGAACAGGTGACTGTGGGGTGGGATGGGCAAGGATGTCAAGCTCCCTCTCCCTCAGGAGCCTCCTGTGGGCTGGCATTTTCAACTGCCCTCCCCCCCCAGGAGGTGACTTCTGACCCCAGCTGTCTCCCCAGCCCCTGAGAATAGGAGTCCCATCCTCCAACCCCTCCCCCAGGACTGCCCTTACCCCTAAGCTCTTTAGTAGCTCTCACAGCTCTGAGCTGTGAGAACCGCCCCCATCTTGCTTCCCAGACCTACTGACTGGGCATTTGCAGCTCTGGGGTCTCCCCTGTGCTTCTCTCCTCCCCCACTCCGTGAGCCAGAGGCCCTTTGTGAAGGTCTTTGTGTGGATTTGAGCTCCTAAGGCCAGGCAGAGGGACAAAGGGACACCCCTGTCCTCTCTCCATTGTCCCCTCTTCACAGGAGGCGGCATGTGCCTATGTATGTGTCTATGTCCCAGCTTGGCATCTTTTATATGTAACTTGGAGGCAGGGAGAGGTCTTGAGAAGGTTCAGAGATTCAGAGTGGTCTTGGGAGTGCTGGACCAAAGCTGAATGGCCCCAGTGGGAGAAAGGAATTTGGGCTCTTTTGAGGAGGGATGGTCAGGCCTGGGAACCGTGGGCCGGGAAGGACGGGATTGACCCTTCAGCCCCAGGAATGGGTGCTGTCACTTTTACCACAAACATCTCTCTGATTCTCTGTCACTCTGTCTCTTCTCTCCCTCCCTTGCTCTTCTTGCTCCCAGCCCCAGGTAACTCTGGCCACATCTTTCCCTCTTTCTCACTCAGGCACCTAACTTCCTGAGTGCTAAAGAGAGGCCAGGCACACCCCGCTCCCCATCCTGGATGCCAGTTTCAGAAAGGCTGCTTCTCCCTGACTCTGACCCTCAACATTCTAGGCTTTCCCAGTCTTCTGCCAGGACTGGGACCTCCTTGCCCTTCCCCCAGCGCATGGTCTTGGCTTGGGGGTGCTGTCTCTTCCAGCCTCAGCCTCTCAGCCAGGCTCCCCTTCACCTTGGCTGACCTGCTGACCCCACAGTCTAGAATAGTACTGGGTGGCACGCTCCTGCCTAGGGCCTTGCTAAAAATAGCCCATGCTTGGTGTGCTTTCAGAGCAGTCTGGGGCAGAGGTAGGGGCCAGACTTTGAGATCTCTGTGGTCTTCTCAGGGACGTATCTACTCAGGCCCTGGAACCTTCTGTGGTCAGAAGCCTGGATGTGATCACCCTGCTGTGGTCAGAAGCCTGGATGGAGGGCCTGGTCCCCACAACTCCTGGGAGGGAACTTCTGGTGCTGGAGGGTGATGCATGGGCAGAGAGAGGCACGCCTAGTGCCAGGATCCACCCCGGAATCCTAGCTGGTATGTGTGGAGGGCAGGACTCGAACCTGAGTCCAGGCTATGAGACTGGAGGCATAGACCCTCCAGGCCTCCCGTGTGGTGTTGCTTCTTTTCGCTCTGATGCCCCCTGCACCCCAACTTCAGCTGTTCTACCTGTAAGACAGGCACTTTCTACCTGCTGTGGCTGCTGATTGGCAATCTCTGTTGGGTATGGACAGGGATCTCTGCTCTCTGGGATGGTGGTCCCTTTTCAAACCCTTCCCTCAGTCCCCCTGTCTCTTTCTTCCCAGTTGTTGGCCTGCCCTCCTCAAGTATAGGCCTCCATTTCCCCTCTAGTCTCCAGGTTGTGGCTGCTCTCCATCAGGAGCACCTTGGCCCTGGGGGCTGTGCAGGGCTCTGAGGAGGAGAATGGCCTCCTGCAGGATGATGATGGAGGGGGCCCAGGGCAGGGTGAGCTGGTGCCTGCTCAGGCTCTGCCAGGCCCTGCCAGTGGCTCTGCCAGGGGGTTAGGCTTTAACATTTCCAGGTCCTCTTTACTCTCTGAATGTTCTATTTAGCAGTCTCCTCTTCTTGTTTCGTGAACGTGTTGTGTTCTCCTATCTCTCTCAGGACATTATAGCTGTTTTCACGCAGTTCCTTCCCCCTGCATTGCACTTGCTTCCTCCAAGTCACTTTTGCTGTCCCAGGCTTACCTCCTAAGACCTCCTCTGATGCTGGGGAGCCTGTATTTTCAGCTCACTTTTAAAGTGGGACAGTAAATGGTTTGGTTGCTCTTGGGTGTCTGAATAGACTTCACTGGGGAAACTCCTGTCACTATCTTTGGGTTTATCCTCTTGGGCCTGTCGGATCCCCAGAGAAGGTATTGCCCTGGTTGTCAGTCACACTCTGTTGCAAACATTCATTTCCAGTTAGTCCCCATACCCTCAGCTGTGCCTGGTGTCCCTAGGCCAGGGCCCACATTCTACTCTTTCTAGAAAATGAACCTCCTGTCTTCTGCGGGGTCAGGGACAAGATCTAGATGTGAGAACTCTTTTCAATTTTCCTGTTTTACGTTCACATTCACCCCCATCCCCAAAGGTGCCTGAACCTTACTAGGCTTTGTGCTGTGGACCTGACTGCTTCTTGGCTATTCCATAGACGTGCAGGGTTTGCCATTCTCAGGCTTAAGGTTTCCACTTGCCCATTGCTTTCCAGCGTCCAGAATTTGACACTGTTGTCAAGGGTGATAATCAAAATATATTACCAGTGCTTCTAGAGACTGCTGGCAGGCTGGAGGGATCCTGAGGTCCCCTGCTGGGCCAGGAATTAGCCCTTTCCTTGCCAAATTGAGGGGAAGCCTGGAGATCCAGGTGAGGAGCTGGTGTGTACAGCAGGTGGGGGTGCCCCAGCTATTTATGCACTGGAATAGAAGTACTTTAGGACTGTGACAACTGCCATGCTTGTATTGTGAGGGCTGCTGACTGTCCCCTTCCATTGTTTCTTTTTTTTCCCCTTCCCGTATTTATGCTTCAATTAAAATCAAAACCCCCTTTACTGCTGTTTCAGTGTTTTGAGATGGAGCAAGAGTAAGCATGCGTTCAATTGGCCCACTGCACCCGGAAGGACCCAGCTCCCTTCTCTGGGCTCAGCTCCCTCTCCCGTGTGACAGCAGGGTGGCAAGGAGGCGGAAGATGGCAGGCAGGAGGATTGCTCCTCCCACATCCACTTTCAGGGACTCAGATGTGAGATTCCCTTCCACTCTCTGCTTCCTACATCAGTTGTCTTGGCTGTGGCCTTCAGGTCACTGATAGGATGGTGAGGTGTGAAGCCAGCTTGCAGATAGCAGGTGAGAGGAAGGTCAGAGCAGCCAGGGCTGTGACACCAGAGCACAGATGCCCTAGGGAGGCTTTGAGGCTTGATCCCAAGGAAGAACAAGGACCTAGGGCCCTGCTGCTTGACCTGACCCCATGATTGTAACTGATTTCCCCTTGGTGAATTCCCTTCCTCTTTTCATCAATAGAAAGCATCTCTCCTTGGGAGGCAAGACCCCCACCCTTCTGTGGTGCTAAAGGATCAACCTCCCCGAGGAAAGAGGAAGTTTAGGGTGAGAGGGACAAAGGTATCAGGGGATTTGGGGACCTAGAAAGGGACCTAAGGGTGGGAAGAGACTCTGAGAGACCGCTACCTTGATGCTCCTGTCTAGAGGGAAGAGGGGTTTTCCCCAGGGAGATAGGGGGCTTTCAGGGTGGGATTAGGGGGGTTCTTACCTCTAGGGAAGCCCCCAAACTGTCATCTCCTTATAGGCAAGAAGATTTCAGAGACAGAACTCCCTGGCTAGTGACCTCATTAACATCCCCTTTTACACCAGGTCTGCATGTCGACACAGTCATTTGAGGTCCAAAAATGGCCAGAAAGTCCCTTTAGTATGTACTCTTCTCTTTCTGGGGATGCCCAGTTCTCCTTGCTTCTATTCTTCCCTGCCCCAGATCTCCACTCCTCGTCTGTGGGTCCCAGCCTGGCCCTTATCCTCTCAGACACCCACTTTTCCTGTGGGAGACATGTTCTTTATGTGTGTCTGTGTACGTTGGATATGATTCTACTATTTCCAGGCCCGTGTTTGCTTTCTTCCTTTGGCCCCCCCGAAACCAAACATGTCTGACTCTGTCCTATTCAAGCTCCAGCCCTTCCTTACAAACTTCGAGGAACAGGAGTGGGGGTCTCTCAGCCCTAAGAGGCTCTTCCCTGTCTTCCGAGTTGCTTCACAGCCCCTTCCCACCCTCCCCTACCTCACATACTGAGCCTGTGTATCCTTGCTTTGCCTTCTAAAGACAGAAAATACAAGGGAGGAGACAGTCTGGTGTTTGGAGAAGGAGCTCTGAGGGACTGGAGCAGAAGTCTGCCTGAGAAGTGGCCTAGTCCCCCAGAGGGTCTAATATGGCCCTGGATGGCAGGAATTGGTTTTGGTTTCTGTCAAAGAACAGCAGGCTCCAAGCTGAGTGAGATTAGAGATTTGGGGACTGGGGTAGCAGGACTGGCCTGTTTTCCTGGTAAGGTAAGCAGGGACTTTGGGTACTTTTATAAAATTTTATGTGGAGTCATGGAAAATTGAAGACTCAAACCTCATTTGGGGAATAGTAGGGTGAAAACAGGCCTCTCTGGGAGTGAGGGGGCCTCATTGGCAGTTCTGCCTGCTGTCTGACTTGAGCATCTTCTGCTTCAGTGCTGGCTCATTTCCTTCTATTTGTCTTCAGCTGGGTTGAGGGTACTCAGAAATTATTGCTCCCTTCCTTCTCTTCTTTGAGAGCCATGCTCCAATTCCTCTCTCTTCCAGGGTTCCAAACTCTTCATGGCCCCATTCTACCTCTCCTCCGGCCTATCTCCACCATCTCCTCACCATGATGCTTTGGCCTCATCCTCCTGGGACTCCTGGCTCCTCTTCCTCAGGCGTCCACTCCCTGGGCAGTGGTGTGAACTGCATGTTCCAGACAGGGTGCTCTGGCTGAAAGCATCTGTCTGGTGGGTGCGGGGTGGTGGTGGCAGTGTGCAACTGGTAGACCCAGGAAGAGCTGTGGATAAACTTTCCCAGGTGCCCTCCAGGTCCTAGGTTCTTGAGATGTTTGTCTAGTAGCTCTCCAGGGCACTTTGATGAGTCAGATTCAGGCATTTCCACATTTAATTTAATCCTTACAGCTACCCCATGAGGTTAGGAATCTTATCTCCATTTGGTAGAAAAGGAAATAGAGGCTCAGAATAGGCAAATAATCTCACCCAGCTCAAAAGCCCGTAAGTGCCAGAGCCAGGATTTGACCCTGGTCTCTTTGCTGGCTTTGTCCCTGGCTACTTGTCTTTTGAGAGGAGATGGTGGGGACAGTGGAGGGAAGGCTTCTTATACATTTTCTCCTGGTCTGTTTTCAACTTTTCTAGAGGGTAAGAAAGGCAATTGCAGTGGTCCTCATTTTGCAGATGAGGACATTGACGCTCTAGAGGGTTGTGCCCCAAGCTTATCCATCCACGGGGCTGACTGGGCTTGGCTGGGATGAGGCCGGGCTGCCTAAGGGAGGCTACATCAGAGACCTCCTCCTTTCTGGTATGCTTGGGGTTGAGCCTGCCCTACTATGTCCTGAAGCCACCAGACAGAGTGAACATAGAATGTACCAGAAGCCAGACTCAAGTAGGTCACAAACAGGCCTGGGACCCTTTGGGTTAGGGGAAGAAGGAAGCCAAATTACACTGTGTGGTTCAGAGGAGACAATGGGTGTCTGCAGGCTCCCAGATAGCCTTCAGCCTTAGCGCGAGGGGACGCAGGATCCAGCCAGGAGACACTGAGGTGCCATCTCCCCTGGCTTCTATGGAGCAGTGTAGGACTCATGTCTGTGTGGGCTTGAGGACCCCCAGAAGCTTGTTCTAGCTCTGATCCAGCAGTGGCCTAATGCTAGTCATGTCACATGCCATGAGACCTTTGGCCCAGGGTGGTTCTGTCCCTCCTTGGGGGTCTCCACTTATACTCCCCTCTGGGTCATTCCCTTCAGTGGTCTGAGCCTGGAGAGACAGGCGTCCCTGGGAGCCCCCAGCCTTGCTTGCTTCTGGAGTCCGGGGATGGGATCATGTCCACTTCGTTTTATGCCTCAGTTTCCCTGGCTGGCTGGCTAGCTGGCTGCCCCCTATGCATCCTCTCTCTTTGATTCCTTTCCTCTCCCCTCTTTCCCAGGTGCTGGTCCTTCACGGCATCCCTGCTCTTTATAGGCTGGTTGGGAGCCCTCCATCCGCCTCCCTCGTTTCCCCTCCTCTCGGTTTGCCTGCCTCCCTCTCTGCACTCACTGGCTTTGGCTCACTCCTCCTCCAGTCTTAGATGCCTGTCTCAGCCCCACTGCCTCCCCCATCTTGGATCGTCTCTCAGAGGTTCCATTTCCTTCCTCCTGTCCTCCTGTCCACATCACAGCCGTGGGCACTGCCTGCGATCTGTCTGTGTGGGTGACCCAACTTCTCTTGCCCTTCATTCCTTCTCACAGCTCCCTGGGTGTCTGTAGGGCACAGGACAGGGCTCCGGTCTGGGCAGGGAGCTAGAGAGTCCTGGGGTCTATTTCTTGGGCTTCTCCTCACACTGCCAGGTTAGTGGTCTGGGAATGGGCCTGGGAGAGGAGCCCAGTGAGATGACCCAGCTGGAAACAGACGGGGAGGGAGTGAGCCGCAGGGACAGTGAGCTGCAGGGAGTGAGGCTGGGGGTGGGTATGCACCTGAATTATCTGTCTGGATCTGCCCTGTGTGCCTGTCTGTCTCTCCTGGTGTCTTTTGCTGCCTGCCAGTTACTGTCACTGTCTTTGCCTTTCTGTGTCATCTTGGCTCCTAGGACTGGGAGCTCCCCTCCTGCAGTGCCTCCCAACCGAACCACCCCTCTCAGTTCAGTGGCAGACCCGTCAGTGGGCTGCCTTCCCAGGAAGGGGGGCGGGTGGGGTGGGGCGCATGGTAATTGTGTTAGCTGGTGCGGATGCCACTGGGCTTCCCAGACTGGGCCCTCCCCTGTCCTCCGCCTTCCCTTGCCCTCCTTCCTCCCTCTCCTCCTGCTTGCTCCATTCATCTCACTCTCTCTCTCAGTTCCATCAGAATCAATTAGACAGTCCTTGCTTTAATCTCATTGTGGGAGCCTGGGCTCAGACCCAGCAGCCCAGCTCCTAGGGCTGCAGTCTCCATCCTGGCCCTGCAAGAACACCCAGGGCAGAGCGAGGACCAGGATGACCTCCGGACCCCTGCCTTTACTTCCCCACCCTCAACCACTCTGGTTTGCCCAGGGAGGATACTCAGGCCTCAGGTTCTTCATGGATCGAAACCCACCATCACTCCAGGCCTGTCTCCACCCCTCCCCCACCCACCATTTATCATGTCAGCTGCCATGGTGGTGATGGAAGTCATTTGGAAAGGGGCCCAGAGGACCTGGGATTCTCAGCCTGAAGAATAGAGAGAGGTAGGGGCGAGGTGGGGGACTGAATAATGAGCTGCCAGGGTCTGAAGGCATTCATTGTGCAAAAGAGAGTGACCAAGCTGTTCTTCCCTGGGCAAGATAGACTGAGAGGAAATGGTCTGGAATTTGAGAGGGGGGATGGAGGTTAGGTATCAAGAGGAACTTCCTGTCTGTCAGGGATCAGAGACTAGTGGTGGTAAAAGGGAGAGAAAACTTAGGGACTGGATGCACCTCCTTGGGATCTGTGTGAAAGGAGGAATACCCCCTCCTTTCTCTCCCACCTTTCTGCTCTTCTGGCCGCAATGCTGTACTATGGAAAAGCCATGGCCCAGGAATGGGGGCCTCCGTCCAGTCTGGCACTACCTCTTTCTAGCTGTGAGATCCCTGAAAAGTCACTATACTTCTCTGGGCCTCTGTGTTCTCATATAAATCAGGGGCAGGGGAAGGATTTGGGTCTTCTTCGAGTTGAGCTGCCATCAGTACTGGATACTAGGCGGCTATTTTAGAACAGGGAGATGCGGTCCCCTATGGGGGGGTGCTGGAATGTAGGTGCATGAAGACCATCCCAGCTGTCGCAACAGTAAGAACGCTGAACATGATGACCCTCGCTCACTCACACCCCAGCTGGATGGATCCAATGGGTCTGGAAACAGGAATGGCCTGTCCTTCCTTCCTCTCCCCCTCCCTCCCTCCTTTATTCATGCAGTCACCCAATTAACTTACCAAGTAACTCATGTTTATTGGCCACAGGCCAGGCACCATCATAGGTACTAGAGATGCAACCCTGAATGACTGACAAGGTCCCCTGAGAGCTGGTGTTCTGTTGAGGAAGAGGGTGCGACCGGGAAGAAGTGAGCAGGTATATCATCAAGGGACAGTGCTACGTGCTATGAAGAAATGAATATGCTGGTGACACAGAGTTGGGCTGGAAGGAATGGAGGGACTTTAAAGAGGTGTCAGAGGAGGCCACATTAGGAGCCCCACAGAGTCCACATGAGATGGGGTCTCAGCTCTGCAGGATCCCCTATTTTGTTGCCTGGAGAGAGGCTGGGGGGCAGTTCCGTGCCCTGTTCGGGGCTCTGTAGGTCCCCATGAGTGCAGCTGGTGAAATCCATCCATGCCTGCAGCAGGTGCTGAGGGGCCTGGGAACCAGCCTGGGAGGCAGGACCCATGCAGAGCCCCCTGGGGGCAGTGGGAGGAATCTCTGTGACTGGAATGGTGGTGAAATTCTACCTCTCCTGCTGGGGATGGGGGAGAGGCAAGGTCTGGAAGTGCTGTTCCCTTCTAGGGGAGGAGAAAGGCTTGGAGGTCCCTGGGGAGCTGTCGCTGAGCGTCTCTTTCTGGGTGTGAAAGTGAGAGCTGGAGCCTCCAATCAGATGCCCAAGTGATTTTCCTCTAACAGGAGCCGCCTTTGTCCCCCTGCGGACAAAACCAGCCAGGGGCACTGTGGCCCTGAGGGCCTGGGACAGAGAAGGCTCTGTACCTTCCCTGACCCGCTCTCTTGTTTTCCTGACACCTGCGTTGGAGACCTCTGGGAAGCTTCCCATTCTCTCTCTTCTCTGGGGGAAAAGCAGGCCCTCCTGGCTCTGACCCAGGGAGAACTTGGACAGGAGGGCCCAGAGCAGCCGCTCTCTGAGAACATGGCCTCCACAACACCTGGCCGGAGACTCTGGCATCTCCTCCCCAGCCTGCATTCAGCATCCAGATCTCCAGGCTGCACGCACATGGTGGGGTGGGGGAGAAGTCACTCCTGCTCCTCCTGGCCAGACCCTCAGCAAAGCTCCCTAGCCAGTGGGGGAGGATATGCAGGATGGCAGGGCTAGGAGATAGGCCTGGAGTCTGGGGGAGCCTGGAAAGGGCTGAGTCACATGGACAGGGGTCAAGGAGTCCCCAGAAGTTGAGTTAATCCAGGCCAGCTCTGCAAAAGCTGTACTGGGAGGGAGAGGTGAGGAGCTGGGGGCAGCTGTTGGATACCAGCATGGGGGCTTCCAGGAGTCTCGAAGGAGGCCCCTCAGATGGCCCAGAGTCAGCCCAGGCTCCCTGGCCCCTCTCTCACGGTGTACTCCCCATGTCTGAGCATCCCCACCTGGTCCTCAAACAGGAGACTTACATCTGTGACTCTGAAGCTCAGGGGCCTGAAGGGATAGGAGGCAGGGAAGAGGAACCGAGTGCCTGCCAGGTGCTGGATGCAGTTTCTGGTGCTTTGGGGGAGGAAAGAGATTGAGACTGAGAGGAGACCTTTTGGGCTTGAAACCCACCCTCACACACATGTTTTGGTGAAAAAGGACGCAAAAGAGATCCCTGGTAGAACCTTTTAAGACAGTGGTTCTCAACCTGTGGGTCATGATCCCTTTGTAACAATGAAAATACATCCTTACATATCAGATGATTCCTAACAGTAGCAAAATTACAGATATGAAGTAGCAACGAAAATAATTTTATGGTTGGGGGTCACCACAACATGAGGAACTGTATTAAAGGTTCGCGGCATTAGGAGGCATTAGGAAGGTCGAGAACCACTGTTATAAGAAGTTCTGGAGTAGCTTCAGGAGGGTCTGGGGATCCGCAGTTGTTATCCCTAGGATTTTGCCTCTCCTGGTGATGAAAACAGAACAGAACAGATGCATTGACCTCCAGGCGATGAGACCTCTGGCATGAAGCTATGTGGTGGGTAGTAGGGACAGAGGTTGCAAGGGGCAAGTTGGGTAGACCCTCCTGGCAGTGACAGGCTGGACTTCAAGTCCCTGAAAGCCTTGGACACCTCCCACTCTCCTTGGAGGGTCGTTGTCTTATGGCACCTCCTTCTGGGCAGTGGCTGGAAGTGAAGGACTCTGCCCTTATGAGGCATTTTCATCAGGATCTACACGTTGGGAAAGACTGGTTGGATCTAGTCCTACCAATCCTTCCGAACTTGTTCTCCATGTTCTCACTCTCTTTTTTGTGTGTGTGTGTGATAGAATTTTACTCTGCTATCCTGGGTAGAGTGTAGTGGCATTATCATAGCTCACGGCAACCTTAAACTCTTAGACTTGAGCAATCCTCTTACCTCTGCTCCCAAGTAGGTAGGCATGCACCACCACACGTGGGGTCTCGCTCTTGCTCAGGCTGGTTTCGAACTCCTGAGTTCAAACAATACCACCCACCTCATCCTGTCTGAGTGCTGGAATTACAGGGGTGAGCCATCATGCCTGGCTTCTCTTCCTTCTTTTAGGTTTGCTGAGAAGACTTTAAGAATTTTCTGGCTTGGTGCCCATAGCTCAGTGGTGAGGGCACCGGCCACATACACTGGGGCTGGGGCTTCAAACCCGGCCCAGGCCTGCTACACAACAATGACAACTACAACAAAAAAATAGCCGGGTGTTGTAATGGGTGTCTATAGTCCCAGCTACCTGGGAGGCTGAGGCAAGAGAATTGCTTATGCCCAAGGGTTTGAGGTTGCTATGAGCTGTGACGCCATGACACTCTACTGAGGGTGACATAGTGAGACTCTGTCTTGGAAAAAAAAAAAAAAAGAATTTCCTTAAGAAAAAGTCATCTTATCCTCCTGTCTTAGTCTAGGCGGCAAGGCCATGCTTCAGCCACTCCTGTCTGAAGAACTATCTCCTATTTACAACATTCCACAGGTGATTTCTTTCTATTAAGCGCCATTCCATTGGCTATGGGTAAAACCCAATTCCTCCTGTCTCATGCCTCATCTCCTTCCTCTGGGACCAGGGTGGGGAGGCTATGGGGATTGAAGACCCCCAAAGAGGAGGAACACCCTCCTGTAGGCTGCAGTGGTGTTCAGCACTTGGCAGGAAATCCTGGGCATGAACAGGGGCCTGGCTAGGGATGGGCTGGCTTTGGTTGGGGTTCACAAGTCCCCTGCACCTCCTTGCCTCATGTCCCTTCAGCTTTCAGCAAGAGCCTTTGTTGGGGGTAATGATGACCCCTCTTTTTAGCTGGGTTGATAGGGGGCTAGGAGCCCTAATCTCTGTCTTTCCCCTTCTCTCTGTCCATACCTCATCAGGAGCCTCCTCCTTCTCCCTCACTGGCTGCCTCCCTGGGCTCCTGCCCATCTCTCCCAAAGTGCCTTGTCTCTGGGTGGGAGCTGAGGTGTAGATGAGCAGGCCCAGTGGTCTGCTGGAGGAAAGGAGAGCTTGTGGGTAGGGGTGAGCTAGCTGAGAAACTCTCGGGTTCTCAGCCTACATGTTGGGAAAGAGATCCTTATTGGAGCAGGAAGAAAGGGGATGGGGAAGCAGCATCACCAGGAAGAATGGCCCTGAGATGGTGCTAGTGCAGCCTAGGCCCCCAGAGTGTAGGGGAAGAGGCAGGGCTCCAGCCGCTGTTGCTGTGGCAAAGGCCCTGTTGCAGCCCCCGCCCTCTCCTTCTCTAGGGCCTGGCTGGCTGCCTTCCCTGTTCTGCAGCGACAGAGTCAGGGTCACAGCTCATGGCTGGTCTTCCAGCTCTCCACAGCCTTCCTGCTCTCCACAGCCTTCCTGCCTGTTTCTCTGCCCCTCTCCAGAGTCCAGCGCCTCCATCTCCCCTTTCTTTCTTTCCTCTCCCTAGTTCCAGGGATCCAATATGGGACTCTAAAACAATACTCCTAGGAGGCTCCCATCCTCTGTTAGCCTGAGCACAAGAGGGGGGACATGATGGAGGAGGGCAGGAAGAGCCAGCTGGGAAGGGAGGCTTTGAACCCAGAGCAGGAGGCTATGGCCCTTGCCTGAGGGTGTCCTGAGGCAGGGTCCCTTCCAACCTGTGGAAGCTGTTTGGTTGGTTACTTCAGTTTCCTTTCGCCCTGAGTAGGCTGGAGAGAGATCTTAGCCAAGGAGTTCCGGTGCAGTCAGGATCAAAGGTTGGAGGGGACAGCTGATCCAGAATGTGTGCAGTGTCCCCAGGGGCGGTTCTGCTGGGGGATGTTTCTGCTTGGGTGGTAGAAGCCTGAGGTCTGCGTTTCCGTTAATCACATTATGCCCTGGGGAGCAATATGGGAATTGGAGGGAGCTCTGGAGGGAATCCACACCCGCGGCGCCAACACACACACACACCTCGCACACTCACTGCAGCCTGGAGCACAATGCTGCTGCTGTCCGGGGCTTCCGAGGCGGCTGCTCCTTCCTTGCAGGTGGACGGCCGGCACCGCATCCCTTCCCTCCTCCCCCGCGCGGCTCCCGGAGCTCAGAAGTTGCCGGGGTGCCTGCGCCCGCCCCCCAGCGCGCCTGGGAAGCCCGCCGCGGAGGCTGTCACGTGGCCAGCGGAGGAGGGAGGCAGCCACTGAGGAAGTCCCCGGGGGCGTCAGCGCCCTGCCGCCGCCCGCGCCACCCGCAGGGGATTCCGGGGAGATGGAGACACGTCGGAGCCCCGCCACGGGCTCCCTGTCCCGCTCACCCCGCTAGAGGTGGCAGGACACTCGGGCTGCTGCTCCGGGGCTGAGGATCCGGGAGACCCAGTGGGCAGGGCTCTCGACTTCCTCTCCTGACCCCCACCCCGCATCCAGGAGCAGCGTCCTCCTCTCCCAACTCTCGCGCCCCAGGCGCCCACTCTGGGGGCAACATGACTCGGCTGAGCTGGTGCTTCTCCTGCGTGATCCGATGGGGCAAGTACCTCTTCTCTTGCCTCCTGCCCCTGCGCTTCTGCCTCCGCAGCCAGGTAACGCCCATTGTCACACCTGGCCCCTTGGGACCTTCCCTTCCCACAGGCACTCCTCTCTCGCAGCCTCCTGGGAATTCCGTTTGACTGTCACTTTTCTGCTCTCAGGGACACCACATCTTGGCTGTTGTCACCCTAGCTCTCATCAGAGTTCGGGGACTTGGGGGGAAGCCCCCACCCATACTTCATTGATCCAGGACAGGGACTAGCTGCCCCTCCCCCAACGCACACCCCTGGAATAGCTCTGGAGTTTGTGGGAGGTCGGTGGATTTGGGGTACAAGGATCTCCTGGGGTTGTAAGATTCCTCTGAAATTTCAGTGGAAGGGGAATTTGGTCCTGGAAATAGCTCCCCGACCTCAGCCCCCAGGAAGCTGCAGGGTTGAAGCCTGGGGCAGTTGGGGGGCGAGTCAGGAGGGATTGCCATCACTTGGGAGGATGGAGGGATCAGGGAAATAGATGGGAAAGGGGGCCCAGGCTGGAGGCCATGTCTAGGTTCATGGGGGGGTGTGGCTGGGGGGTCCTCGCAGTACTGGGACTTGCAGTGCTGTGGGTGTGTGTGTCCTAGTTGAGCTCTTTATCTCTGTGATCCCCAGAGAGGATCCTTGACATTGCCTTTGCATGTGTATGTTTGTAGCGGGGCAGGGGCATTGCTGGGTGGATGATGGTGGAGCTGGGGGCATAGCCACAGAGTAGGGAACTGGAGAAACTGAGTGTAACCTTAAGTTCTCCTCTGGAGGGGTAGGGGTAGCCTAAGAGTATGACCAGGGCCTCCAGGAGCCTCTTATGAGGGGAAGGATTCCAGGGACTGGAGGTCCTGGCTTTGTGACCCACTCTTCACTCCCTTGGGGAGGCAGGTGGTCCCTGTAACATGGTGGGTGGTATGCAGTTCACATTCTGGTTAAGAGTGCCTGCTATGATGACAGCCTGACTGGCTTTGAATTCTGGCTGTACCACTTACTAGCCATAGACCTTGGGCAAGTTACAGACTGCCTATATCTCAGTTTTCTGACCTGTAAAACAAGGATGATAAAAATATGTAGGTCTTTGAAGCATTATGGCAATTAAACTTGGTAATGTATTTGAAGTGTTTAACAGGGTACTTACCCCATAGCAGGTGTTCAATAAAAATTAGGATTGTTATCATTATTGTTATTGTTGCCTTCCAGACCCGCACACAGGCCTGACCTGGGGTATATGGGGATGGAGAGATTTCTCCTAGTATCCCCTCTTCCCATCCAAGGGATCTTCCTACTGGGTGTTTGAACTTTTAGCCTTCTCCCAGGCACTGCCTCTGAGCCTCAGTTTCCCCCTCTGCTGTTCCGCAGTGGGGAAAGGTGCCAGCGGGCTCTTGCTCCAGTCACCCAAGGTATGCTTTGAAATCTTCCAGCAAATGCATCGTCCCCAGGGATTGGCTGGAAGGCAAGTGCTGCAGCTTTGGACCAGCTCTGTCTGCACTCCACTAGGCTCTGAGTTCAGATGCTGTGGAGCCTGGATTTCTAGATTTGGGGAAAGGCAGCCTGCAGCGAGAAATGGCCAGTCAGGACCAGGTTAGTTGGACCCCGGGCCGCTTACCAACTCCCCCTTCTCATTTGCAGAGCTAGAGGAGTATGGAATTGCTCAACCCACTCTTCCCTTCCTCCTGGGCCAAGGTTTGAGCTGGGTGCTGGGGGGAAGGGGCTGGATAAGCAGCTGCAGCTGCCTCCCTCCAGCCTTTCAGGGGCCTGAGTCAGGCAGGAAATTAGGGCTGGAGAAGAGATCAAGATCATGGAGTCGAGCTCTGGGAAGGATCTTATTAAAATTGCTGGGATTGTGCCCAGACACTGTCCCCACCCAGGGCGCTGGTGGAGGGGAGGTAGGGGAAGGGGAGTGAGTGATACTTCTTCCTGAGTCAGCTGGGGAAACTGAGGCTCAGGGTCTAGATGGAACTCTGCTTTTTCTCTCAGGGAGCACCCACGTTTCTGGAGTGCAAGGGAGTGATCTCAATTTGGTACCAGAGGGCTGGTGGGTGTGGGGCAGGGAAAAGGGCCTCCCCTGGTTCATGTGGTGCCTTGGTGGGCATTAGCATGAAATGCCTCATGCTCTGGGCTGATGCATCTCATCCCAGGGCTTGGCCAATGGGGCATGGGCGAGACTTGAGCCCTTATTCATGCCTTGACTGCAGTGAACATCCTGCACAGTGTTACGTGGAGTCTCTGCTAGGGGTGTGAGCATCCCAGAACTCAAAGTCAAGTGTGTATAGGGATGGGGCCAGCCACCCTCTCATGGTGAGGGAGCATGGCTTACCTCAAAGGAAGGCTATAGGGGAATCAGGGGCCAGACCCTTCCTATGCCCAGGTCTCTTTCTTTTGGCTCTTCTGGAGCAATTAGGGATCCAGTGGGTCTAAACTGACCCACATAGTAGCCCTGGCCTTGGCTTCCCTCTATGTGTCTCTGCTTCTCCCTACCAAGTTGCCGCACTAGCTTGTGAATGATGAGTGGAGAGGACTAGGGAACATAAGCCCTCGTCCCTGAGTGACTGTATTGCTACTTGAACTAGCAGGGAAATTCCCAGTTCAGGAGAGATGTGGAATCACTCTAGCTGTGTGACTCTGAGCCAGTTGCTAGACCTCTCTGTGTTTTGGATTCTGCATCTGTAAAGTGAAGGTTAATACGAGGCTTCAAAGTGATACCCAAAACCAAGTGCCTGGTTAGTTGGTACTGAGCTTTCCAGGAGTGGGGATGAAATGTCACAATCTCAGGGTGTGCGTCCTGGAATGGAGTGCTTTGGTGTAAATTCCTGTGTCTCAGGCTGTTGGCATCTATAGCTGAATGTTGGTAGGAAACCCCTAGAGTCAGCTCTACTCCCACCAATTGGACGTGAGCAGCTGGGACTGGCTTGGAGGAAGGCTGTGGTGTGTGTGACCCCAGTGTGAGATGTGGAGGTCTGCAGTGTTTAGGAGAAAATCCAGGGCCTGGGGCCATGAGACTGGAACTCTGCTCCTGATGGGATTTGTGAGCTCTGGTAAGTGACACCATCTTCCTTGACTGCAGTGTAGTTGTCTGTTAAACAAAGGGGCTGGATTTGGTGCAAGGTGCCCAAAGGCTAACCATTCTGGCAAACATGTTCAATTTGACGCTCAGAGTGGTTTTTAAAAAAGCCAATGCTTTCAAATTTCCATTTTTTTCAATTTTGTAAAATGATTTTTTATATAAAAATATAGGATTGGCAAGAATACAGGGAAAAGGGAAAGGGAGGGGAGGGAAGGGGGGGAGGATGGGTGGAGGGAGGGCAATTGGTGGGATCACACCTACGGTGCATCTTAGTAGGGTACTGCTGAAACTTATTAAATGTAGAGTATCAATGTCTTTATATAGTGATTAAGAAAATGCTATGAGGGCTATCTCTCACAGTACAATCAAAATGTTTCTGATTGTATATGAAGCACATTCTGCCCTATGATTGCACCAATGTACACAA
>CAUYRH010089934.1:0-17238 GCA_963574655.1 Perodicticus potto
CATCACAGCTCACAGCAACCTCCAATTCCTGGGCTCAAGTAAGTCTCCTGCCTCCGCCTCCCAAGTAGCTGGGACTACAGGCGCCTGCCACAACGCCCGGCCATTTTTTGGTTGCAGCCGTCATTGTTGTTTGGCGGGCCCGGGCTGGATTCGAACCCGCCAGCTGAGGTGTATGTGGCTGGCACCTTAGCCCATTGAGCCACAGGCACCGAGCCTAAAAGCTCTTTTAATCAGTGGAAATTTTCAAAAGTACTGCAGATAATAATTTCCAGTTTTCAGGGCTTGCACTTGGAATGTGAACTGAAGATAAGGCCATTAGATATCCTGATAAACAGCATAAGGCACAAAAAAGATCAAGTGTGTTAACCTGGCAAGCCATGGTTTTATGATTTCAGGACCAAGTTTAGTAGTTACTTTCTGACATATTCTTTCCCAAATATTTGATTATTAATGCCCTTGTAAGGTGATTTTTAAAAATATAATTGGTCTGTATGAAATAAATTATGGAGAAAAAAGCAAGATAAGTCACTTTAAGTGGGTTAAATGGGGACACAGTTGATTTTTACTAATAACCACCAGGAGGCATATGAAATAAAAATTTACAATAAAAGGTGTAGAATTTTATAACATATACGTAACAAAGATTACCCAAAGGATTTGCATTAACATCTAATATTATATAAGAAGCACTTGAGAGGAAAGGATTTTATGAATATAGCTCTAGTCTTTATTCTTGCTGGAGATGACCTTTTTCAGTTTTGTGTCTTACCTATCATATTAAAAAAGAAAAAAGACCTTCTTCTTGGTCCAAATGGTAGAAATACAAACAACTTGTGAGCAAAGCTTCTTCCAGTATGTTCCTCCTGGAGTGAGCATGAAATTAGAAATTCCTGAGCTTAATATTCCTAAAACTTTTGGATCTCTGATCTTGGCATTATGGATTCTGCTTTAGTAACAAGCATCAAAGGTAATATTTTTAGGTTTTTTGTGGGTGTCTTTTTATTTTTTCTTCTAAGACAGAGAGTCTCCTTAGTCTCACTCTGTCACGCTGGGTAGGGTGCCATAGTGTCATCATAGCTCACAGCAACCTCAGGCTCCTGCTCAAGGGATCCTTTTGCCTCAGCCTCCCAAGTACCTGGGACTACAGGTGTCCACCATGATGACTGACTACTTTTTTTATATTTTGAGTAGTGACAGGGGTCTTGCTCTTGCTCAGGCTGGTCTTAAACTCCCGAGCTCAAGCAATACACCTGTCTTAGCCTAATCCCAGAGTGTTAGGATTACATGTGTGAACCACTGACCCAGCTTCATTTTAATGTATTTTAAGGGTTCCAGGCTACCTGATACTACAATCTGAAAACTCATACTTCTGGCCATGTAAAATCTGATTTAGTAGGTCTGAGAAGGAATCTAAATATATCAATTTTCATAAGCACCCTAAGAGATCCTGAGGATCAGGGAAGTTGAGTACATGTGGTTCTGGCCAGAAAGTTGAGGTTCTTATAGATTTAGAATACAGTATGTGCTTCTTAAAGATTTAAACTCAGCTGAAGGGTACGTGGACACTTGTGATGACTCGAAAATGATTCAGTGTTCCTTGGGTTAATGAGGGACTAAGTTCTGATCAGAGACAGTATAAGACAATGTCTCTGACCAAGGTAGGAAGGCTACAGCAATGCCAGGTGTTATCATGATATAATACACTAAGAAGTTACCAATACCACATGAAGAGAAACCTGAAGCATAAAGAAGTTAATCAACGAGTCAAGTTTACAAAGCGAGTGACACAGGTAGAATTTGAATCCAGGTAGAATCCAGGGATGTCAGGACAATGCAGAGAACATCTGCAAAACACAGTTGGTTTTGTCCTGAACACCTCTTATTTACGTCCTCACATAGTAAATTATACTAATTCTGGGTATACATCTGCATTTCAAAGGCTTATTATTTAATGACTTTTAGTCAGGATCTCCATTTCTTACCCTGTCAACATGTTCTGGTAACGGCAGCTATAACTACACCAATAAAAAAATTCCTCTTGACAACTGCATTGAAATTAATCTTATTTTTTCATAATTATAAATTGATTTTGCCATAATGTGCAGGATTTAGTTGAGGCATTTTATTTTACTTATTTATTTTTTTTTGTAGAAACAGAGTCTCACTTTATCGCCCTCGGTAGAGTGCCGTGGCGACACACAGCTCACAGCAACCTCCAACTCCTGGGCTCAGGCGATTCTCTTGCCTCAGCCTCCCGAGTAGCTGGGACTACAGGCCAGTTGAGGCATTTTAATTAAGTATTTTGAGCCTTCACAGCCTCATTTGCACAGGAAGGCAATCTTTTCCTAATCTGGCATTTCTGTGAAGTTTGTCCCCATGTTGAATTCACAGACTAAAACTAAGATCATTGGCAGTCAATGAATTTGTGAGAGAGGAATGCAGTACAGCCAGTTCAAACACTGGGACTTCTTCACACGAACTCCCATTAAACTAAACTCTGACTAAACCTGTTTGTGTGTTTATTACAGATGAGTCAAAGAGAGGGAGAAACTTTAAGACTTTTCAGGTTGCTAAGATATATCAGAATATTTACCTTGTTGAATGTTTTTCTCCCTAGAATTATGATGCCTACAGATTTTCTGAACCATCATCTGTCATAGATAAAAATGTCCAGGACCCCAGATCCAAGGACTGAACCCTTCAGCACCTTTAGAAAACTGTCTTCCAGCTCAGTACTAATCCATTCATCACCTCGATGTGGAAATAATGCACTTAACTGCTCTAATACCCACTCACATTCTTGTGTCTGCAAGGATATTATGAAAAAAAAAAAAATCAGACAGTACCTTGCTAACATCAAATCATACCCATGGCATTCATCTAATCTAATCTTTCAGTGGTTTAATCAGAAGAAGAAAAATAAACAAGTGTTTTTCTCCCAGAAAACCTGGGCTGCCTGGTAGTGTCCATACTACCTTTGGGCATACGGAATCAACTGATCTTTTTAACATATTGATTTAGAATAATCATGATGACCTATTCAGTGGGCTAACAGAAATGTATGAAATGAGTCTAGACTCTCAATTACCTGACTTAAAATCTTGAGTCTTAACCACAGTGAATATAAATGGACTGATTTTTTTTATACTGATTACCTCATACAGATTTTTTACTCCTAAAACAATGCTTTTATCATGTGACTTTCTGTCATAAAACTTAAATCAGAAAAGGAACTGCACATTTTCAATCTTTTGGAACTATCTTTTTTATAGTTTCTCGGGATAACTGACAATAACTAAAAGCATAACACATTTTTGGTTTTTGATATTTTCAAAACTCATTCAATTTAGACTTGATTATTTGAACTCATTTATAACAACTGTTTATTCTATTATTTTTATATAATGATTCAATTTCTTTCTTTAAAAATAGTTTTATTACTATTCCTCAAAAATAAAGCCCACATAAATACAGACAATAAAAAGTTCCTTGTTTTAATTTATCTTCATTTTTCTTGGAAGTAATTATCACTAAATATATGCAGCCATGGAATAACATGATGATATAATCTACATAAGAATATTATTATGACTAGGATATGTAGTTATATAGACATTTATTGAGTTTTCTCCCTTTGTATAACTCCTAAGATTTTGAATCAGAAAGTATAAAATTTAATTTCTGATGTTTAATCTCTACAGCTACAGTTGAGTGAGGAATTTTTAAATCATGTATCTATTTTTGACTTAGAGGATATCCCTAGGGTAGGGTAGGGAGAATAAAACTACTTCATTAATCAATATTTCACTATTGGTTATTATAAATGAAAAATGCTATATGTATATTTTTATACATTGCAAACAGATTATTACAGGGCCTAATGGAGTAAAGGATATATAACTGCATATTTTAATATACCACACTAGGAGATATCTCACAAGAAAAATGCCCATCAGAAGAGATCAACAGAATCTGAAATCTGTACATCAAAAATAAGACTAAGGAAAGTCATCCTACCAGTCAAAAAATATTTTTCCTAATCCTTCAGGTGAATATAAACAACAGGAGTAAAATGTAAGATTGGTTCTAGGACACATGTTAAAATTAATCCTTGCCCAAATGTTCTTAGTCTGGATTTACACCAAATCAATTCAAATTTTAGTAGTTTAACAAGGATTTGGGTAATAATTTCCTCTCCTCACCACTCCATTTAAACTCCTTTAGTTTTAAATTGATAACTGATGGCATTTATTTAAACAAAACATCATTAAATACAAAACAACTCGGGAAAGTACTTAAATATAAAGAATAACATTAATTTAAATAGAAACCAACTGCTGACCTTGAGAAACCTAGCAAATGATAAACATTGGTTTCAGTGCATGCACGTGTATGCGTGCTATAGGATGGCAAGAGTAGTGGGTATAGGAAACCTACTTTAGATGCAAAGAAATATTTTTAACTCTAAACGAACAGTTGGATTTCCAATGAGAATTACACAATGAGATGTATTTATATAACACATACTTCCTAAAGTCCAAAGCTTAAAACAGTCACAGTAATATGATTGAGAAGGAAAGTAATTACATTTTGTTTTAAAGTAGTAATATACATTCTAATTGTTTAAAAGGAGTGCTATGATACAATCTTTCATGAAAACCTTTTATACAATTGAAAGTTTAGGAATAGGAAAATATTTAAAAAATTGTATAAAAGTCACATTAAATATTTTTTAAAAATATCAAATCTTTGTACTAACACAATAAATTAAACTTTATTGACCAAATAAAACACAAAAATAATAAAAAAAAAATCTTTTTGGCACAGCGTAGTGGGTAAGATCAGTGTTTTAGAACCAGAAGGTTTAATTTCATATCCCAGGCTCCTTTCTGGCTGTATCGTTTTTGGCTAACTTACTTGACTCTGTTCCTCAGTTTCCTTCCCTCTAAAATGAGGATGACAATAGTACCTGCCTCTCAGGATTGTAGGATTGGCTGAGTGTCTAGAAAGTATCTGACATTAAGCAACCAAAGTTAGCTATTCACTCTTAATCAACATTTCCCCCTATACATAAACATACTTACTTTCAGGAAAACTTGCAGATCTTGAGTCTGTGTATGCTGCAGAATGTCTTGTTGTAGATGTTTGAATATAGCTATACAGATATACACTTGGTAATCAGGACCAAGGAAAACACAAGTAGCAATATAATGGCAGATTTCTATCCAATCTAAATAATTCCAAAAACACTGGGTTATCCACTGCAGGCAAATCTTTAAAAAAAAAAAAAAGTAATTCATTAAAAAGCTTATAAAACCGCATTTGACTTTTAAAAAGTAGTAACCAATAACTCACACAAAAACAACTAAAAGCTTAACATTTAATCAAAATAGAAAGACATTCTTCCTACAATCCTAACAGGGATGCTTCTTCTTTCTGCTTAGTGTGTGAAAAAACTTTCATAGCCTCAGAATTCAGGACTTACATATAACTGACAGTGTTCACACAGTTCATATACCTATTGCTGAATGTCGTTTTTATTCACACTGTCCTCCTCTTACCCGTAACACCAATCTGCTCTCTACAGAGAACAAATGCTAAGAGACTATTTTAATTCAGAGATGAGAGTTTCTTTCTATCCTACCTACAATCACAGATGTATAATTATGCAGATGACAGATTGCTAAATGTTACATTAATGCAAATGGACTCGTACTGATTCAGAAAACAATTTAAACCAAACAGAATTATATAACATAAAAATTGGGAGCTAATGTAGAGAATAGTTAAAAAATGAGACTTTTATAAAAAAGTTTACTTTGCTTATTTCTTAAATAATTATTTTTTGAATAACATTTGCTCAGCTTATAAAATATAATACATTTCCATTGTGGAAAACACAGATAAATGAAGAAAAAACCCAATAACAATGACAATGAGATTATTAACATTGCTAACATTCTGAAACACTAATGTGATGGGTGAAATTAAGTACCCCCACTCAAGGAATGTCAAAGCCTTAATGCCAAGGACCTCAGGATGTGACCTCATTTGGAAAATAGGAAGTCAAGGTAAAAGGAGGTCATTAGGTTGAGCCCTAATGCAATGTGACTAGTGTCTTTATAAAAAGGGAAAACCCGGACACAAACACACATCAGAAAGACAATGCAGACACGTGGAGAGCACCATGTGAGGACAGAAGTTGGGAGTGATGCATCTAAAGGCCAAGAAACACCTCTGACTCTGGAGAAGCCAGGAGAGAAGCAGGAAAGTCCTTTCCCTCGCAACTTCGGGGTGAGTGCAGCCTTGCTAACATTTCGACTTTAGACTTTTGGCCTCCAGAACTGTGAGGAAATGTACGTATTTATTATATTTTTACATTGTAATAAAATTTAACAAATCATACTGAATTGAATATAAATTTCACATGTACGTACAGTTACAATTTATCTGAGTAAGTTAAACTTCACACTGTTTGAAATATTCCATTACAGAAATGGAACTCTGGATAAAGCAGTGAAATACTTTTGGAAAAAATTTTTTTTTTAATTAATCATTCTGCTAAACCCTGGACACCCTTAGCAGTGATTTAATTCACAAGTGGGTTTTGATTGCCTGGATGAACTTTACAGTAGTGACGTTGGGTTTGGCCTACTACAAAATAGTGAGAAAATTTTGTAGTGTACATTGCACCAAATCGGTAGTTTTTCTTTTCTCAACCTCTACCCACCTTCTCACCTTCTGAGGAGCATGAGGCAAATGCTCGTGCAGGTTGAAATTATCCTTTATTTACCAAGATTTGTAATGCCAGGAAGACAGGGAGAAAGGTCATTCTCAAAGCCTTACGGTGAGACGGTTTCACAGAGTTTTTGTACCCTCCCCCAAAGTTAGTGACTTTAGCTCTACATCATCCAGGCCTCTAAACTCCAGCTGAAGGCCTCAGTGTTTGTTACAGTCCCAAGGCAGGCATCTGGAGTTTCTTCTTCAGCTTAGGGTCGCGATGGACTTAATGGTATAGAAACCAGGGAGGACTGCCTGACATGACTGCCTGATAACTACTTAGATCATTAAATAACTTTTACAGCTAAGGTTGGGGGGGTGAGGCTGTTTCTCCTCCTGCAGTAATACTCTATATATCCCTGCATACCTGCACCTTATCTCCACTTATAAAGGAGAATATGTAGCATTTGGTTTTCTATTCCTGAGTTACTCTCCTTAGGATGATGGCCTCCAGTTTCCTTCAGACAGGAATTCATTCTTTCTTTGGCTGAGTGGTATTTCACAGTATGTATATATATATATAAACACACACATATTTATACATATTCTTTATCCACTCCTCAGTTGATGGGCATTGAGGTTGATTCCATTTCTTTGCTACTTGAGAATTTTGCAGTGATAAACATGATTACAGGTGTTATTTTTATGGAATTACTTCTTTTCCCTTGGCTGGATACTTATTAGTGGGATTGGTAGATTAAAAGTTAAAGCTACCTTCATATGAAGGCTAAAACTCAGTTATAGCACAAGAAATGGGGAGGGGGACAAGAGAGGGGAGGGGAGGGGGGAAGATGGGTGGAGGGAGGGTGATTAGTGGGATCACACTTACGGTGCATCTTACAAGGGTCCAAGTGAAAATTACTAAATGTAGAATATAAATGTCTTCATATAGTGATTAAAAGGCCATGAAGGCTATGTTAAATAATTCAATGAAAATATTTCAGATTGTATATGAAGTCTGCACATTGTGCCCCATGATTGCACCAATGTACACAATTATGATTTAATAAAAATTAAAAAAAAAAGAAAAAGCAAAAAAAAAAAGAGTTAAAAGCTAACATTAATTAAGAAATAGCCATAATGCTTTCCATTTATATTTCCAAAAAATGTGTAAGCATTCCCTTTTAAATGCATTCACGCCAACATCGACTATGTTTTAACTTCTTAATAATGGCCATTCTCCTTAGAGTAAGGTGATAGCTCACTTGGTTTTAATTTGTATTTCCTAGCTGATTAGTGATGTGGACCATTTTTTCATTAAGTTTGATTGCTGCTTTTGTATATACCTAAAAAAAAAATTCTGTTCATGTTGTTTGCCCACTGTTTAAGGGGATTATTTGTTTTGTTCTTGCTGGTTTGAGTTCCTGGTAGATTCTGGATATTAGTGAATATTTTTTCCCATGTTGTAGGTTGTCTCTTTACTCTGCTGTTTACTTCTTGTGCTGTGCAGAAGGTTTTAGATATTCAGTTCAGGGTACTTTGTTACTGCAGTGATAAGAAATGTAGGAACTCCTCATGTTTTAATTTTCATTATGATTTACAAATTACTCCTGAAGAAAGATAGCTTCTCATCTTTAGTTTTATGGTTTGGTTGGGGGTAAGTAAGGGAAGAGGGAAGGGATACACAAATTTTCCTTGAATAGGTTCTAAAAGGTGTTTTTTCACATTCTTACTCAACTTTTTGTCATGCTAAAGTGTGCTTTTAACTGACTTTAACATGATGTGTTAGTTTGCTAGGGCTGGTCTAACAAAGAACCACAGCCGGGGTAGCCTGAACAATAAAAATTTTCTCACTATCTTGTAGTAGGCCAAAATCAAGCTGTTAGCAGGGCTGGTTTCTTCTGAGGCCTCTCTTCTTGGCTTGTAGACCCATCAAAATTCAAAATTTAGATTAGTTGATACGTCTCTTAAGTCCATTTTCCTCTACAGATTTGCCCTCCCTCCTCTCCTTCTAAAAACCAGTTTTATAACTGCAAAGGACCTCCACTGTGGATAACTCACAATTTATTCAAGCAAGACTCTAGTACATGGACATGTGCATTGTTTCTTGTCTTTTAATACTGTGAGAAGGGCTATAGAAACATGTTTGTGCATATGTATTTGTGATTTTTTTCCAATGTATTCCTGTAATACATTTCTTTAAATGATACTGATGGGTTAGTGGGTAAATACACATGTAATGATACCAAAAATTGGCAAATTCCCTTTTGGAAGTATCAAAAATGTACTAATCTTCAAAACTAGAGAGAGGCCTTATATTCATTGAAAAAAATATTATTAATATAGTTTATGAAACTGGTTTATTATAACAGTGAAACAAACTAATTTGGTAAATTACTATTCATTGTATAGAACTAGTTATACTTTAAAACACTGAAATAACTTTTTAGACTTGCAAGGAAGGAAAATCACTCACACAGTACACATGAAAATGTACCACTGCCTTCCTCACAAATTTTTCCCTTCAACCAGATGTAAGCTTATGCAAAAGGCCAATAAGAAGTAACACATTAAGGTACATCTGAGATGAACCGAATTATTCTTATTTGTATCTAGATTTTAAAAGCAATATTCAAAGAACCCAATAAGAATATCAAGACAACAAAAATTTGGTTAAAGTAATTATTTAAAAGTTACAGATACTTGGCGTCCGCGCAGGGGGCCTGCCGCCTGCTCGTGGCCGTCTGCGTGCTGCACCTTGGAGTCACTCTGGTCTGTTACCTGTCCGGTGGCGACCTGAGCTGCCTGCCTCAGCTGGTCAGTCTCTACATGGCTGCAGGGCGGCTCGCACGGCGCCGCGGCCATCGGGCAGCCCTCTGGGGACATTCGATCCAGAGGGGTCCGGCCTCCGCCTCCTTTAGGCGCATCCCCGGAGCCTTGCCCGGGTAGTGACTCCAGCCCTCATGTGGATTTTGGCCGTGGCCGCGTGAGCAACTTGACTTCGGTTCCAGGGTCCCGAACCACAAAGCTGCCTCTGCCCGCTTGCCCCGAGGTGTCCCCGCTGCTCGTTGGTCCCATGCTGATCGAGTTTAATATGCCTGTGGACCTGGAGCTTGTGGCAAAGATGAACCCGAAGGTGAAGGTGGGCGGCCGCTATACCTCCAACGAATGTGTCTCTCCTCACAAAGTGGCCATCATTATTCCATTTCACAACCGGCAGGAGCACCTCAAGTATTGGCTATATTACTTGCATCCAATCCTGCAGCGCCAGCAGTTGGACTATGGCATCTATGTCATCAATCAGGCTGGAGACTCTTAAGTTCAATCCTGCTAAGCTCCTCAACGTTGGCTTTCAAGAAGCCTTAAAGGACTATGACTACAACTGCTTTGTGTTCAGCCATGTGGACCTCATGTGGATGACCATAATGCCTACAGGTGTTTTTCAAAGCCACGGCACATATCTGTTGCAATGGATAAGTTTGGATTTAGCCTGCCTTATGTTCAGTAGATTGGAAGTGTCTCTGTTCTGAGTAAACAACAGTTTCTCAAAGTCAATGGATTTCCTAATAATTATTGGGGCTGGGGAGGAGAAGATGATGGCATTTTTAACAGATTAGTTTTTAGAAGCATGTCTATATCTCAGCCAAATGCTGTGGTTGGGAGGTGTCGCATGATCCGCCACTCAAGAGACAAGAAAAACGAATCCAATCCTCAAAGGTTTGATCGAATTGCACACACACAAGAGACAATGCTCTCCGATGGTTTGAACTCACTCACCTATGAGTTACTGGATGTACAAAGATACCCAATGTATACCCAAATCACAGTGGACGTCGGGACTCCAAGCTAGCATTTTGGTTTGTGAATGAGAGACCTGAAAATAGCCAGGGACCTTTGCTGTGTGTCTCTGCCGATCTGCTGGGCTAGTCCCTCATTTTTTAACCAATCTGAGTGACCAATCCCCTTCACTCATCATTCAGATGCCTTTCCAGGTGACCAGGACGAGTGGGATATTTTGCCCCCAACTTGGCTCAGTATGTGACTTAGCTCTACAAGGTTTTTGTCACTGTAGAAACTGCCAGCCATTGTGGGGAGTTATGACAGTGTCACCCCAAAGAGTCAGAACTGTACACAGCCCAAATATCTGGTGACTGTGGGATTCATTTCTGGTGATAAAGCTGCTAGAAATGAAAACTGTTGTGAAATAGGTCAGAATTTCTCTAAATTGTGGTGTTCTCATTACTTAATGAAAACTTGGAGAGTGCTTTTATAATTGAATTGGTGTGATATTTTTTGTCATATTTTAACAGAAAAACACAAAATTTCAGTTATTCTCGTTTTACTCCCCCCAGCTTCTTTCACTGGTGTGCAACTATTATAATCACTGTGCAAAAAAAAAAAAAAGTTACAGATACTTGATTAAGCCAATTAGATCTGATTTTTAAGTGATCAAGTTTTATGATTCAAAGACTTTTTTTTTTTTTTTTTTTTTTGAGACAGAGTCTCAGTATGTCGCCTTCGGTATAGTATACTATTAAGGGTCTTCATCTACTAAGAGCGAGACAAAAGATACAAATAACTGTTCCACAAGCAAGATGTGTAATTCTACTAAAAGAGAGGTGTGAAAGCAGTATACAAACATAAAATAGAATCATGCTAAAGGAGAAGTACTCGACAAGTAAAGAACTCCCCAGAAGGGCGTAGATACCATTTCCAGCAGCCATGCCTGCAACATGGAAAGGAGAACCCAGGGACATACTCATCTATGAATCTGACTGTAAACAAAGGGCATCCTCTGCCTTGACATTCTGCTTTGAATTTATATAATTTTACATTTTCAAAAAGTACATTCATAAAAAATGGTTTTCTGTAATAGTGCTTAGAAAAAATGAGCAAGTTTTTCTACATTATATCCAGTAGATTATCCATGTTCGCCCACATGCTGACACACTACAGTACAATAATCAATGATATGCAGGATGGTGACCCCAAGGAATAGTAACAGATGAATCATTAAAGATCCATGGTACTTCTTAAGCCAGAAACAAAAAGTTAATTAGAATACGTGATTTTTCTGCAGCTCATGTACTGAGCATATATATTTAAATTTCTATTTTCTTTACAATCTCAGTTATTCTTAAAAGAAACTAATGAACAAAAATACATTTCTAACATTCAATTTTTATACTCTAGTCGAGCTATTTTTACTTTAGAGATCTATATATTTCATTTAGCAACCTGACCACAAATCCTTCACTAATCAATCAATCCTTTGGTGCCTAAAAATATACAACTTCAAAAAGCACTGCTCCTACTGAGATCAAAATAAATAAGCTCTGAGACATAAAATTTGTTTCCAAATAGTTATATAATCACATAGACCTTTTTAGTTACTTTAAAAGCTATTTTCATAGTTTATAATTATCAATAAAATGGCAAATAACATCAACAAAGCAATGATACTGTTTCTTAACACAAAATGATTAGCTAAACAGAGAATCATTAAAAAGGCATTTTTACATTATTTTACTTACTGAGTATAGTAAGAACACATTTTTTCTCAAAGTAATTTATAATTTAACATAATAGCAATCTAAATCTCACCCAAATCCAAATGCCCAATATTGGTGCTAAAGTATATGTAGAGGAATCAATAGGTTTAATTAGCTAAATTAACTTTTTTGAGAAAAGGTAGGAAGTAAATGATAGGCTTATTCTTACTCAAAATTCGGACATAATGTTGCAGTAAGTAAAATATGTATACGATTCAGGAATCAAAGAGATTTCAATAGTGGATGCTACTTTTAAATAGTATGTACAAATAAATAAGAAACACACACAAAGAAAGGTGGGAATTTAACAAGAAGATTCAACTAGTTCACAAAACTATGAGCATATAATCAAGCTCACAAATGTTCAAAGAAACACAAAATCTTAAAAAGAAGTTAATTTTCACCTATTAAATTAGTGATTGGTTTTACAAAAGCGAAACACCTAGACATAAAAAAATAGGTACTCTCTTCATTTCTGTTAAGAGAATAAACTGAAAGTTATTTGATGATATAAGTCTACAGCTTTAGAAGTGTTCATATTTTTTAATTATAACCGCCTTCTGAGACTATAACCTAACGAGAAGATTTAATTCAAAAACAGAAAAAGCTTTAAACTTTAAAATATTAATTTTAGCTTGATTATAACATAGTGAAGAAACAATATACACCTCCACGAACAAAGGACTGGTATGCACAAAAGGAAGAGACATCTGTGGACACTACCGGGTATGACCAGAGGTGTACTGTACAACTCCAGGCCTTAGGGAAAACACTGGTCCTTCCCACATCCAGTGGCAGAAGCTAAGACCGAGGCACGGGTTAATTAGCTGGGCTTCTTTGTTAGGTGAGACTCAGTCTCTCACATACCAAACATTCAATGTTGTTAAGAATTCTTGCCCTCTGTTACATAGCATTATAAAGTAAGTATTATTAGTTATATACATTAAAAAGCCTTCATGTCATAGGCTTTCAGAAAGTCTGTGCCCTGAATAGTCGAATCTCTGAATACTATGGATCACTGTAAAGCAAACCTATACTGTAACAGTATTAGGGGGAAAAAACCAGTTTGGGGATTTAAATACACACTTTTATTAGTTTTAATGTGTTTCTTACATTTGATGAGAATGTAATTTTCTTTAAAGACACTGAAATGTGGGAGGTGAAGAAATGCTCTTCCTTTATCGATTACCTGTGATGGTGCAAAACCAGACATGTGAAAAGCTGAAAACACAAGTGGCACCTCAGCTTTCAGTAGCATTTCGATATAATGTATGCTGCAAAAATATACTGGATGGATGCCAGACTCTACAGTGTCCACAGGTAGGTTCCTCTGCATAAAAGAGAGAGCAAGAGTCAAATAATGAATACATAGTTAATTTAAAAAAATCAAACATATACTTATCCAAATCTTTTTCTTTGGATATGAATTACTGCTTCAAAATTAGTGTGGTGGCTAAATAAGTTACTGCAAATAGTATAATTATGTAAATTAATAAATCAGAATGTTAAACACTGTAGAAAGAATAAATCTTGATAAAGGCAGTAAGTATACTTTTCAAGACATAAGAATAAACTTACTATTTATAATTCTGGCAACTTAAATCCTAGTAAAATGATGAGGAGGGGGGTGAATGAAACAATAAATAAACATATGACTAAGTGCACGAGTAATAACTGCTGATGTGCCTTACATTGTATTACTAAATATATTTCAATATGCTTAATATTATTGGCTTTGGCTGATGGTTCTATAACATAAAAGATTGTAGCTTTGTCAGCTCTTGAAGATATCTGTCTAGTCCCTTTTTCTATGTTGATATTAACTCAAATCTGAACCTGAATTAATATTAACCCAAACTGGGAGCTCTACAAGAAACTTATTTCTAAAACTAGGAAAAAAAACATATAAGATTTCCATCAAGGTTCTGAGACAAACTATTTTGTATAAAATTTATTTTTATTTTAATATTTATTTTATACACATATTTACTTATATATTAAATGCAATTTATATATTACACATTTATGTATATACACACACAAAATATTTACAAGCTTAGATTTTTCATCAATTTCTTCATGAAGTTGTTTTTTTCTTTAGTTTGAAGATATAATTTATCATTGCAAATGATCAATAATGTATTATTGTTACTACAAACCCAATAATTATTTTTGGAAACAAAGATAATAAACTTGAAGATATAATTGCATCTAGAAAAACATCAACTAGCAATTATATCAATAAAAAATTGATAATCAAATTAGATTTGAAGATTTAAGACTTCCAGAACAGTATTTTATTTTCTTACCTTTACTTGACAACTCTTATTTTTTAATTTTTTTGATGAAAGAAAGTTAATACTTTTAAATTAAAACAAATTAAACTCATATGAGTTAAAAATATGGAGAATTTCTTATAAATTTGCTTGATAAGGCTGATGTGCTTATACAGATTTAGGCTTGAGTTATATACTAAAGTTTCTGAAATTGACAAGTTGATTTATCAATGATTTTCCTATTTTTTCATAATAAATGATTTATCATTTCACATTGCAGAAAAATATATTTGCAGGAAAGTATATAAATATGTATTTTTATGACAGATTCTTTAGTAAATACTTCATAGTACATGAAAAAAAATTTATTCTGTGCATTGATGAATTAAGACATAGATGGCACATTAAATGGACATCTTATAGTCAAATTATATTGATGTTTATGACAAAAGAAACCTTTCTGTTGAGTAGTTAAAATAATATAGTAATATAGACTGAATGGAATTAGTATATACCAATTTTTATCTTTTGATATCGAATGTTTTAATAATGCCTGTTTGTAATATGAATAAATCTAATACAGATTTAAAGCAAACATCAATTCATACAGATATTTTAATTTTGATCAAACTTAGGTAATAATTTTTTCTACATGTGTGTAAGAGTAGTATAAGAGTTCAATGTATTGGAAATGATTCTTATACAGTATCTTTTCTGTGTTTCATAGAAAATATCTTTAGAGCAGGTCCGATAAGAGATAAATACAAGAGATTATTTACATTCTAAAAAAAAAAGAAGCAGCTATCGTTGTGTAATCTACTTCCTAATATGAGGCAGAGTTCTTCTACACTTATAAATTGTTCTTTGTTGGAAGAAATTATGTCATACTTTTTGGTAACCAACAAAACTTCTAACACTAAACTTTGCACAGAATAACTGCTCAATATATTGACTAAATGACAACAAGATACTAATGACTATATAGTAATCCTGGTAAACTCATTATAATAAAACTTTTATTAATTGGTCTGTTAATTATAACTTCAAAGCTCTAATTCACAACAAAAGGTATATAGAAAACTAGTGACAGCTCTGAGTCACATGACTATAACAGCATCTCCTGAACCATCAAATTAGAAATTTTTTGCTTTTAATGTTTTGTTTAAACACAACTCCGAAAGAATAGCAACTTGATTATTCAGAATATAGGAGTAAGCAGAACACAAGCAGGATAACAGTATTTAACATGTCATCCAGCAACACATTAAACTACATAACTAAGTTAAAATAGAATGGAAAAAAAATCATCAACAAAAACATGGGCTCAGGAGATACTGAAAAGGGACATAATGTGAAGAACACTATACAATAATACACTTTACTGTATTTTACTTCTGTGATTCAAAAGTCAAATTTATGGGTTCAGTGCCTGTGGTTCAACGGGCTAAGGCGCCAGCCACGTACACCTGAGCTGGCGGGTTCGAATCCAGCCCTGACCCGCCAAACAACAATGACGGCTGCAACCAAAAAATGGCTGGGCGTTGAGGCGGCCGCCTGTAGTCCCAGTTACTTGGGAGGCGAAGGCAGGAGACTCGCTTGAGCCCAGGAATTGGAGGTTGCTGTGAGCTGTGATGCCACGGCACTCCACCCAGGGTGACAGCTTGAGGCTCTGTCTCAAAAAGAAACAAACAAACAAAAAAAAAAGTCAAATTTATGTCTAGCAATAAAACGTAAAAATCTTAGTATTTTTTCCTTCATGATAGGTGTTCTGATGATTCATTTTGTTCCTGACACTAAGAAAAATCTAGTTTCACATTGCTGTGGAAATTAAATAAAAGACCTCTTAGAAATTTAAAACTTCCCAATCAATTCAAACTAAACCAATCCAGTCCTCTATCTCTGGGAATTTATGGGGAATGGATGCGCCATACTTTATAGCAATGTCCTAGTTAACTGTGCATCATGCATAGGGGACAATAGAAAATTTGAAAGATTTTTTAGAACTTTAATTCTAAAGCTCTAGAAAACATAAATCTTTCCCCTCTCAGGAAAAAAAAAAAAAGAGAGAAAATAGAATGTTCACATATGAGTAAGACTGTAAGTTACATAAGAAAGGGAAGGGGTTTTGACACTGATCCTCTCTCCTACAAGTGATTGGTCACATGACTGACTTTTCCTGATGCCACACATAAGGGTTACAAGTGTGCCATGACATGTGAATGACTATAAAATTTATTTATTTTTTTATTTTTATTAAATCATAATTGTGTACATTGGTGCAATCATGGGGCACAATGTGCTGACTTCATATACAATCTGAAATATTTTCATTGAACTATTTAACATAGCCTTCATGGGCTCTTAATCACTATATGAAGACATTTATATTCTACATTTAGTAATTTTCACTTGTACCCTTCTAAAATGCACCGTAAGTGTGATCCTACCAATCACCCTCCCTCCACCCAACCTCCCCCCTCCCCTCCCCTCCCATGCTCCTTTCCCTATTTCTTGTGCTATAACTGGGTTTTAGCCTTCATATGAAAACTATAGATTAGCTTCACAGTAGGGCTGAGTACATTGGATACTTTTTCTTCCATTCTTGAGATACTTTGCTAAGAAGAATATGTTCCAGCTCCATCCATGTAAACATGAAAGAGGTAAAGTTTCCATCTTTCTTTAAGGCTGCA
>CAUYRH010089936.1:0-25156 GCA_963574655.1 Perodicticus potto
CCAGAGTTGTTGCTGCTCCAACCATTGAAATATTTAGTTTTCTTTCCAAGTATTTTCTTTGGTGATGAAATTTATTGATTATAGAAGCATTGGATGAGAGTTAGGGCAGCTGCAATCTATGTAGGACCTTTCCAGTCCACCAGTACAGGTGTCTTTTTGATGAAAAATCTTTTCTTGTGGGTAGATACCCAATGGTGGGATTGCTGGATCAAATGGTAGGTGTACCTCTAGTTCTTTGAGGAATCTCCATACGTTTGCAGTCCCACCAAAGGTTTTATAAGTGTTCCTTTCTTTCTGCATACACACCCATAGGCTTTTAGCCCAAAGCAGGCGTTCTGAGCATTCTGAGCACGGGATGCCTGAAGTCATTTAAATGCAACAGCAACTAACATACTCCGAAAAGCTTGTTGATGGCCCAGTTGATCCCAAAGTATCCTGCATGGAGCGCAGAAGAAGCAGGTTCAGAAAGTAAACTCAATGGCAGACCAAGTACCAAAGGGAAGTGCTTTTTACGAGAGGATAAGATAAAAAACTGGCAGCATGTTGATTCAAAGTCATCAACCATTTAAAAATCTAACACGTTCTGTTACAGATCACTAGGATGCCTAATAATAGATTGTTTGACAAGTGTCTTAAGAACAAATTTATAGTCTCAGTGAATTTGCTTTCAGCTCCCTTGTGATTTTAAAGCAGAAAATGCATCTACACTCACCTGAAGTTAAAATCATACAAAAACCATACATTTGTAGTAAAAGCATAACTGTTTGTTCGGCAGTTTGGTACTTGGCCTGTTGGTGGTGGTCGTAAAAGAGACACCTGCTCCCATGAGCTGACTCTGAGGTCAGACCTGGAAGCAGGCCTATATTCCTGGTCACCTTGAAGGCTTTGATATATCCTTATTTCCTTTATAACTTCAAAATGGGTCTGAGAAATCATTTTGTATGTTCTTTTTATTTTTATTTTTTTTTAATAAGTGAACAGTTTATTAAGAATTAAACAAAGATATGATGTGATACAGTACAAGCAAGATACTCAAGATAGGTGTAATAGTACTACTCACACAAAAACTTAAATTTCACCTCAAAAAAAATCACAAAACAAAAGAGAAAGCAATTTCACTGTTATAAAATAAGATATGTCGTGCAAAGTATTAACTCTGCCATCCACCCCCTCCCCCCACAAGCCCAACCTCCCAACAAACAAAAAACTATCTGTGAATACTGCTATGCTAACATATTAACCACAGTATAATCATTCGTAGGAAAACAGTAATTAAGCAATGAATTAAATTAAATAACAAAGTTAAAACTATCATAAACTCATTTATATTCTTTTTATTTTTGGAAGACAGGGTCTTACTCTGTTACCCAGGCTAGAGTATAATGAGATCATTATAGCTCACAGCAACTCAGACTCCTGGGCTCAAGCCATCCACCTGCCTCCTGAGTAGCTGAGACTACAGGTGTGTACCACCACGCCTGGATAATTTTTATATTTTTTTGTAGAGCTGGGATCTCAGTAATGTTTCTCAGGCTGGTCTCCAACTCCTGACCTCAAGTCATCCTCCCACCTTGGACTCCCAAAGTGCTGGGATTAAAAGAATGAACTGTCTTCTTCATGTCTGAAATGTGTCTTAAGTCGTTTAACTTCTGCATTCAATAAACTCATTCTTTTATTGTTGGAGGATTCATATTACCCTGTGTTCTTGCTTAAATGTTGCCTCCATGAAACTGAATAGTAAATTCTATTCAGAAATTATTAATCTTTTCAACTTGGAAACTTAATTACTGATGAAGTGTCAGAGAAAGATTTATGACAATGAAGAGTATTTCCATGTTATTTTTTCATAGTATCATTTTGCTTAAATGTTAAACATTTAGAAAAAAAGGTAGACTTAAAAGATTTTTCCCCTTTAATTCATATGTATTAAATCCATATTACAGGAAGGAAAACAGTAACATCTCTTGTGGAAATTGAATTTTAGGTTTTTGAAAAATCAATTCTGTGATTACTCTTTTTTTGTACATCTCGTGGGATGGTATCTTCTTATTAGTATATATATTTTTATATATATAAGAGGACTTGTGGCCTTGGGTTGTTTTTTATCTCAAAATGAAATGCTGCCTTTGTAGGGGGTGGCACTCTGGGCTGAGGGAGCTTCTCGACAGTGACTCAGCTCTGTAATTAGGTCTTGCTCTCTGCACCGTGGTTGACTTGAAAGCGCTGGCCATAGACCATTTAGTCTGGGAGAGCAATGCATGAATCATCTAAATTGGCACAAATTATCTGGAATGCTACTAAATGTTGTCTACTCTTTTTTCTGTGATTGAGGGAATTAGACAAGGATACTTGTTCTTTGAAAGTATTATAGAGGGTAAATACACTTTTGTGAAAGTAAGTTTCTTCCTTATAGAATGAAAAACACTAGAAGATTAGACATTTGTGAGCAGTTCTGATTCATGGTCTTAGGACCCCTCCATGCTTTGTGCACTTTCCTTTGTAGCCTGTCCTGCAGCTCCTGCCCCTTGCCCCACTCAGTCCTTTCAGGAAGGGACACGGTGGGGCTGGGTTGCTGCCTGGAGCCTCTGCTTAACCCCCCACAGCACAACTGAGGCAGGGGAAATCCTGGAAGCTTATATTGTGTCTATTTTGCTCCCTTCTAACTAGTTCCACAAGCCATTGTCTCTCATATTTGAAATGGAAATTTGATATCCTTTTCTTCCTTTTCTCAAAATGACAGGTCAGCAGATTGATTGAGGCCTGTTAGGTACTTGGTAACAAATCAGTCTGAAGTCATTTTTGTGTGTTGGCTCAGTAGTCAGCTGGCTTCCTCATTCTTAGCACAGGCTGTGCTCTCCCACCGACTCCAGAACAGAGGCAGAGCAAACCCAGCTCCGGCACCTCTGCCCTGGCCTGTGCCTGGTCTGTACTGTGAATGGGAGGGCCGTGGAGTTGAGGGAAAAACACCATGTTACAGTAGTAATAAGTTGACTATGTTGTAGTTTATTAAAAAATTCAAAAGTCTTTTTACTTTGTTTCAATTTATTTCATGTTAAAACTCTAAAATACTTTTATAAGTCACTTAGGAGTGACTAAGTGTAGGGGTATAAAATACTTTACCTAGACAGAGTAACTTTTAATTAATGTTTTATTATTTTTTTTCTGATGTCATATTGCTGTGTCATCTCTAAAGAGAAAAGGATAAGCAGAGTTATTCAGTAGGAAAAAAACAAGATTTTCAACTTCTGTTAGGACTTGACTTTTAAAATGTGGATAGGTCTTTACTTTCATGTTGGGATATACGTGAGTGGGCATCTCAGAGGAGTGCGTCTTTTGGCAATGGGAAGCCATAGCTCACTGTAATTTTGTGTTTCGTAGGCACAGCTGCTGCTCTGTGTCTGGGCGCCTATGCACACATGTGACTTGGCTGTTTTTATTAGTCTGGGGCACTGCTGTGGGTTAGGCTATGCCACTTTCTTTGTGGAGTTGTTGAAAATCAGACGTTCAGATTATAAAATTGTTAGCACATCTGCTGACTTAAGTTAAAAGTTCATAGAGTAAGTTTCTAAGAAACTGACCAGTTAAATATTTGTCTTTTTAATAATTCCCTGTTAAGTGGGTAGTTCCGATCTGTTCCCCTAATATAAATCACGAAGACCTTCATGTTAGGGATTTAGGCTATGTTTATTTATAACGAGCACAGTTCATTAAAAAAGGACTGGATTAGTAACCCAGTTAGCCTTCGGCTTAATCTCTTCTTGCGGTTAGGAGCCAAGGGACCACGCTTCAGTACCAAAACCAAGTCAGCCAACCTCGTTACTTGCTTTACATATTGGGTAAATAATTGAGTTATTAGCCAACACCTAAACAGAGGGGTGTTATAAATACACCTTTAACGGGGGTTTAATCATACTTTTTAGCTTCTAGATTACTTTGGGTAAATTATTTTTTCATGGCAGTGAATATCTGTTAGTGCCAGTGCTGTAAGACTTTAGTCAAGAATTCCAGAGTTCTTAATGGGTGGAAAAATATCTAAAGGAGTTTTGTGTTTGATTTTGTCTTATCCCTCTAGTAACAGACGCCCTCTCAATTTTCTGAATGAATGCTAATCCCGGATGAAGGCTTTCCACCCTCATTTTTTAAAAAAAGTTTCCTTCTCAAACCAATTAAATAGAATTAGTCTGATCTATGGAGTTAGGGCCCCTATGTAATCTGGAAAGCTCTACTGAACAGAGTGTGTGCAAAAAGACCATCTGTCTCTATTTCTGTCTGAATATCTGGCTCCATCCCTAAAATTTGATGATATCCCCATTGTATTGTTACACAGTGGCCTCAATTTAAAGACGAAGAAACCAGTATTCATGCAGCAACTCTGTGCATGTTTGGAGTCTTTGGGTTATAAAGATCTAGGCCAAGGCCCAGCATTCGTTGTTGCTATAATTTGATCTTTAATTATATTTTGATGATCATTCGGAATAACATCCATTCATTTGCATTTATTCAGAGCATCAAGAAAATCTCATTTAACACTCTGTTCTCAGCAAATTTAAAAAATAACTGTTACAAAAATAATACATACTTGTGAAAAAATGTAGGAAATGCAGATAAACATAAAGACAAAAATGAAAACCATCTGATTTTGCCACCCAGAAATGGCCGTTATTGACATTGGCTAATAATGTATTCTCAGGGAACACAGAGCACATCGTGAAATGAGCAGGGAAATTCCCATACCAGGGATGAAGAAGGGACTGGTTAGAGGTGATAGCAGCCAGAAACTCCTAAATACCCATATGTGGTTCTGTGTTAAACTCAGTAACATCTAAACTGCAAGTGTCTGTCCCGGGTTGTAACCATTTTATCACAGAATAAAAGAGCCATTTGGAGGGGAAGCCGGCACGGCCTCTTGTGGTTGTCTCTTGTTTCTGTGGATTCTTAGGGAGAGGTTTTCTCGTGTAGGGCTCGTTTTTCTATGTGAGCATGAATTTTGTTTTGATTTTTAAGAGAAGTGATTATATAAAATGAACTGCTACATAGAAAGAGTAGGAAAATAACATACATTTACAAGAGATTGCCTTCTGCTGTGCTGATATAAATGTAGGAGAGGAAAGTCAAGTCACTGAAGGATGCATGTGATCCTCAGGGGATAACTGAGTGTCAGGGTCCCTGTGGGATTTGTTTCTTTTTTTCCTTTTTTTGTTTTTGAGACTGGGTCTCACTTTACCAATCTGGCTAGAGCACAGTGACCTCATTACAACTCACTGTAACCTCAGACTTCCTCAGCCTTCTGAGTAGCTGGGACTACAGGACCATTTCCTGCTAATTCTTTTTATTTTTTTGTAGAGACAAAGTCTCACCATGTTGCCCAGGCTGCTCTTTGACTCCTGAGTTTAAGTGATCCTCCCAGTTCAGCCTCCCCAAATGCAGGAATTACAGGCCTAAGCCACTGTATCTGGCCCCTCCTGCATCTGCCCCCGGCCGTGTTCTAACTGGTGGGCCTCTTCTCTCTGCTCCCTAGCGCTGGCCCTAGAGCAGCTTCGTGTAACTTAACAACACTCTATTGCAAAGCTATGGAATTTTGCTAATTTACACCTGATTATCCCACTAGCATTCTTTCATCCTTCAGTACCATAACTTGGCAGAGTGTCTGGTTTTCAAATCATTACACTGCAGTAGTTCCTGTAAGCAACAGACGTCTTCTGGATCTGAAAGTAGTTGTCCTTTGTGCTATTTTGATAGTTTCTGAGCATTTGTTTGCTGGTTTCCTTCTCTGATGCTCAGAATAACTTAGTGTATGCTACAGCCCTCTTTCGTTCTTCTGGGCTTCTTTTAAGTAACTGTGCTTCTCTACAAGACAGGAGCATTCTCCATGAGCAGTGATGCCCTTCAGCCAGTTGGCCAGTAACCGTCCCTGCAGTTTCTTGCCCTGAAGCCATCGTGGTGTAAACAGAGCGATGATGAGAGCTTTGTCCTCTGCCCACTCTTCCAACTAAAGAGTGTAGCCGTTGTTTTACAGGAAGTCTGCATTTTGTGGTATCACTCAGTTTTGGAGCTGTGTCCCTTTAAATGTTGGTCTGGAATTCTTTGGGAAACTCCACCCCTGGAAACAAATGACTTTTAAAAGAATGTGTCTCAGCATCTGTTAATGTTAACAAGAACACATAGCACTGTCTTTGAAGATTCTTTAGTTCCAAACAGCCGCTTGCGTTTCTCTCTTGCAGTTCCCTCAATGGAAGGGACTGATTTGCATTTTGTAGCGTGTGCCTGGAGGAGTTCCAGCTACTGAGGAGGCTGAGGTGGGAGGATCACTTAAGGCTGGGAGTTTGAGTGAGACCAGCCTGGGTGGCATAGTAAGAGTCTTGTAAAATAAAGAATTATATTAGGCAAATATTGCCAATTTTTAGAATATTTTATAGCATATTGGGAAAATGTTCAAATTGTGATTCACTGATATAAATGTGTTTTAGTTTTCAGCATCAAATTTAGATTTTAGCATTGAATTGGTTGAAGAATGCAAATTTTTATTTGTTTAAAAAATATTAATAAGTAGTATTTGTATCTTTTCTGCTTTCTTTTCTTAATGGACATTTAGATTTTGTATGATCGTATTCAATAGTCTCACTATCTTTTATCCACAGTGTTCGGAGTTGTGTAGCTTTCTTACATAGCGTTCGTTAGATTTATTTCATTTAACTATTCTGTGTCTTAATGGTAGTGACATAAATAAAGGACTCACCCTGCATGTTTATTTGCTCCTTGGATTCTTAACAAGTTACAACACAATCTCTTTATCAGTGGGTTACTGAGACTATGAAAAGATGGATGGGTTTTTGTTTTACGTGAAATTGTAGTGAAATCTTTTTTCAAGAGATTTAGATTGTTTTCACCTGGCCTCCTATTCTGCATTCTAATTCCTTTAGATGAGCTACTCCCATCTCCCCTTTAGATGGGCTGCCCCCATCTCCATTTCCTTGTCTCTCCCCCTCCCGTTTTTGCCCGTTAGAGTTCTCTGTAGCCTGCAGCCTCCACCCCAACTTCTGGGCTCACCCTTTCCTCCTGCCTCAGCTAGGACTATAGGCAGGTGCCACCACGCCTGGTTTTCCCCCTCTCCCCTCCTTTTTTTTTTTAAAGATGGGGTGTGCAGGGTGACTTGTCTGGTTACTGTCCAGGTTGGCCTCAAACTTGTGACCTCAAATGATCCTCCTGTCTCAGCCTCTCAAAGTGCTAGGATTATAGGCATGAGCCACTATGCCTAGCCTCTTCTTTTTTGTTGAGAGAGAAGTTTGATTGTCTTTTAAATAGAAGATGGGAGTAAAATCAAAGTTCAGGCAAAGAACTTGGATGACATCTAGGAAGCAAATTAGAGAAAAGAGTTCAGGTGAAGAATTTGTAGTCTTAAAATCTGCCATTGTTCCTTTAACTGTTTTTGTATTGTCTTGAATCACACCAGGTAACTACCATTTTCTGATCAAGGTGTGAGGCTAGTGTTTGAGCTAACTTGTCACTGTTTGTTTTTCTTAGTAGATACTCAGTTAATATAAAGGTTGATTGACTTGCTAACTTATTAACGGGGTGGGGAGAGGCTCACTCTCTCCTTAAAATAGCCTTTCTAATATTCTACCACTTGAATTTCTCGACTTCATTAATTCTGTGAGGAGGCTATGAAATAAAGCAGAATACTTTATTTTTAAATCTTCTTCCGAACTGTTAGACACTAAGATCTTTTTCTCAATAAGAAGGAGAAGTTAATTTTTCTTCAAGTTATAAATTGATGCATCGCCTAGCTTCTAGTGGACTGATTTCAACTCTTTCTTACATTTTTTCAGTCTTCCATAAACTAGAAGAATTCAAATTTTCTTCTGAAATTTTGCCACATTCCTTGATTCCTGGAATCCTCTAGAGGTGGTGTTGACCCACAGCTTGGAATGATTGCTTTAGGAGTCATCCTTGTACTTGGTACACAGGGCCATCGTCCTTTGCTAGGAAGGTGGGTAAATCTGAATTCTGGCTGGGCGGCGTCAGACTGAAGTGTTTTCTCTTCTGCTTCCTCTGATTTGGTGCTTCAGATCGTTCTGTTCTATACCAGGTTCCTAAGCTTCAGGGGCAAAGCTCACTTTGCGCTTAATTTCAGGATAGAGACAGCATGTTGTTTTTTGGAGTTTGTGTATGTGTGTTTTCTGGTATTTCTGGATACAAAGGGGTAAAATAGGCCCATTTCTGGATACAAAGGGGTAAAATAGGCCCATTTCTGTAAGTTTGAATATTTAACAAATGACCAAAAAGAGAGAAAATCTGGTTTAAGTAGTCATTATGGTCTTTGTTTTGCAGATCTTTTGGTCCTGTTTCCTGAGCGTGTACATTGCTAACTGCAGTCACTTTCAAATCTGGGAGGACAGAGCTGTGTGCAAAATAGCTTCTTAGTTACTGTTTCTTAGCTGTTTTTCAGCACAAAAGAAGATATGTCATTTCCTTTCTGTTACTTTTTCCCTGCAGGATCAGAGAGCTGCACTGTTTTGCTGGTGATAAGGCCGCAAGGTCTGTTTGGAGGACTTTGGTACCATGTTCATGGTCTCTGCAGTCCTTCCTTCTCCTTGGTCCATTTTTCCAAACCAGATAATGAATACAAAACCTACTCTGTCATAAATTGTAAAGTGTCCTAATGGGAGAGGGTATTACTGTTAATAATTCTCTGCCTGAGTGGCCCAGCATAAATATTCTCTGTTCAATTTGTGATCTCTCTGTGAGAACGTGCTGCTTTTGACATTACTGTTCCAGGGAATAGCTTTTTTTTTTTTTAAATAAGCCAGCTTTTACCTGGTTGGACCTTTTACAAAGGAAAGCTCTTTGCACATTGAATAAATGTAGCATATATTGCATTAACGTAAGTTATTAGTCATAATATTTACAAATTAAAGAGTCACTGTGCTTTAAACATGGTTTCTATTGGCAATGACCAGGAGCTTCTTGGCCATATGAAAAGTATCTGACATGAAAGTCTGAATCTCACTTCTTACTCAGAGAGAGGACTATTTCTCTGACTGATGGACTTACAGTTGTGTTGAGCTTTTACACAGAACACTCCTTTTGGTATGTGATTTAACTCTCTTCCCTCAGGTTTTTCAGTTTGCACCTACTGATAGGAAGACGTCTTCTCTTGGAGCAATGTATGACCCAGACTACAGGATAAAAATAGGCTTCAGTGTTAGGACATTAAATATGAAATGTCCGATTATAAATGAGATGTTTAGTTTATTATATCTCAAACAAGAAGCAGTACAATTAGTCCAAGGATGTGCCTAAACCGTCGACAGAGTTTTGCCATCTTAACGGTAGCTCGTGTGTGCCAGCAGCAAGAAGCCGGGAGAGTGAGTGTGATGAAATCACGAAAGGCGTTTTCCGCAGCTTGTTGAGAATTGAGTATGTTTTTCCTCGCAAGAAGTGGTCTAAAGCCTGGAAGTGGTAGTCAGTTGGTGCAAAGTCTGATGAATAAGATAGATGACAGAGAGTCCAGTTTCTATAGTTTGAGCAGTTTGGTTTATGCCACGTGTGGTTGAGGGTTGGCCTGTCTCAGTTGACCAATCTGGCGGCTTAATCGGAAGCCTCATTTTGTGCAGCTGGCGGTAGTAGGTCCACTGTAGTGGACTGACCAGCTATCGTGAAGCTGTACTGGGTATACCAGCACTAGACCACCAGACAGACACCATTAGCGTTTTTGGATGACTACAGTACAACCTCCATAGTTGACTACCTCCCTACACTGACCACCTCCTTACAGTGACATAATTTTCATAGACCAGAAATGCACCACCTGCCCTAAGGTCTAGTTCCTGATGTTGATCACCTCTATTTGTTCCAGTGCTTTGTGTGGTCAACTTAGAGAGGTTCTACAATATTTGGTTTTGGACTGTGGCTATTTCATCTTTATCCAACCATTGTGCTGAAGGCTTGCAACTCTTAAAAAGAATCCATTTTTCATTACAAGTAACAATACAGTGTAGAAATGGTTCGCCTTTGTGTCGTGACAGCAGACAAAGGCAAGCGTCAAGAAGATTTTTCTTCTGATGTTCACGTAATTCATGAGGAACCCATCTATCTGCTTTTTTACCTTGCTGATTTAGTTCAAGTGGTCTGATATCGTTGTAGGAGTAACATCAAACCTTGCTGCTAATTCGCTCATAGGTTAAGATGACTTCACTTCCACTATTGCTTTTAGCTCACCATTATCCACCTTGGTCTCAGGGCATCCATGTGGCTTATTCTCAATATTAAAATCACCAGAATGGAACTTCACAAACCACTGATGCTCTGTGTGTTCATCACTCACATCCTCCCCAAATACTTTGTTGATATTTCGAGCCGTCTATGTTGCATTGGTTCCACAATGGAACTCAATTCCAAAATAACATGAATTTTTGACTTATCCGCAGTTTCACAAAAATTTCTCTAAAATAATTTGAAAGATAATCACAAGTGAAAAAACCTGCATTTGAAATAACGAGAATGTACCTATGCAATAGAAATAAAACAAGATGTGTCAGTGAAATGTTAGAGATGTCAGCTATCACCTTAGCACTTAAGGAAATCTGACATTTCATATTTAATGACCTACTTGCAGGGAGAATTAAGGAAGGGGAGCATTTCCTTCCCCTCTCTCCCAGAGTAACCGAGGAATGAAGTATATATATTACTATAGCTAGACAGGGGAGCTCCTGTCGTCTGTATTGTTAGCAGTACCCTGAGCGAAGAGATGCTGCTTCTGCTGCGAGGTATCATCTGAATGGCGCCCCACTCGAGATTGGGGCCTTCTCGCGTTTGGAAACAGGCCTGAACGTGCTTCTGCCCTGGCAGGGCTCCTCGTCACAAACGCTTTCTTGCATTTTATAGTAAACCTGTGTTGACTCTGATGGGGAGTTCTAAAAATACCGTATCACCGAGGTTTGACATTCCTTGTAGCTGGCGATAGTTTGCATTGACAAGCCTCTTGGAATTGTTTCAGAACACTAATCGCTCGCTGGCAGCAGCTTGTTCTATTGAGGGAAAAGCTGGACTGATTACTGCATGGACTGTTAAGACTGCCTGATGAGAGGGACATTTCGGAGTTCACATCGCTTCTTTCCGATATAAGAGTATATTGAAATCAAAATACTATGAAAGGCCGATAAAGCTGATTCACATAATTTGTTTTCAGGAATTTCGGCGTTTTAAAAAAGTACGGTGTTACAGTTAGGGATAACAAAAAAAAGGTTACGTCAGTTATGTTGGAAGTGATATCTTTTCCTAACTGTTCTTAGGACAGAATTCTCCTTGAAGAGACATGGGTATTTAGGCATTAAATTGTTTAAAATTAGCATGATAGCGTATAGCATTCAAAAAGTGTACTCTAATACAGAGAGAAAAAAGAGTCTAAGTTCTAACTTGGCAATCAGAAACTTTTCACGTAACATGGGAGATAATTTTTTTCTCCCTATTTCTGGTAAGAGTAATTTACTATTCCATATGAGATGAATTAGCTCCTTTATTGAATCATTTATCGATTGGTAAATTCTGCCTGTAGATGAGTAAATCACCCTTGAGCACATATTACATATTTAGAATGTCTGACTAATATCAGGATTCTACTGAACATTATAATGCCTCCATTTTAAGGATAAATAAATAAAGGCTCAGGGGCATAGTTATTTGTTAAAAGTAGTGAAACAAGTCATTTAAAGAGCAAAGGAAACAGATGGGCTGGTGCATATTCCTTTCTATAAAAGTTACTTTGTGTTGACACAATGCATACATCATTCAAGAGAAAGAGTCTAGTCCTTTGCCTGTTGTCTCTTTATTTTATTTTATTTTATTTTATTTTTTTTGAGACAGAGCTTTAAGCCATCACCCTGTATAGAGTGCTATGGCATCACAGCTCACAGCAACCTCCAATTCCTGGGCTCAAGCTAGTCTCCTGCCTCCGCTTCCCAAGTAGCTGGGACTCCAGGCGCCCGCCACAATGCCCAGCTACTTTTTGGTTGCAGCCGTCATTGTTGTTTGGTGGGTCCAGGCTAGATTCGAACCTGCCAGCTTAGGTGTACGTGGCTGGCACCTTAGTCCGTTGAGCCACAGGCGCCAAGCCTATCTCTTTATTTTAGACAAGTATTATAGCCATTGCACAGTGGTAACTTAAGGCTGCCCGTGTAGTACATTTCCCAATGAAGGGCACAAAAGATTTGAAAAGCATCTAAGAATTGGCTGGGCATGGTGGCTCACACCGGTAATCCTAGCACTCTGGGGGGCTGAGGTGGGTGGATTGCTTGAGCTCAGGAATTCAAGACCACCCTGTGCAAGAGTGAGACCCCATCTCTACTAAAAATAGAAGAACTAGCCGGATGTCATGGTGGGTCCCTGTAGTCCAATCTACTCAAGAGGCTGAGGCAGGAGGATCACTTGAGCCCAGGAGTTTGAGGTTCTTGTGAGCTATGATGTTATGATACTCTACCCAGGGCAACAGAGTGAGACTCTTGTTTCCAAAGAAGAAAAGAAAACCACCTAAGAATCAGGGGTAATTAATTGACCATGGGTTGAGGGAGACAAAGGAATCAGAGACAAGCTTTATGGCAAGCCCACGGATCCAACCTGTTGGAGAATAAACCTACTTCTGGAGAGTACTTGGCCCAGCTCCTTCGTTTCTATTATTCTCCATTCTCAACTTCGTGCTTTTGCCATCCTTTCCGAAGCCCTATTCCTTTCCACAGCTGAGCTCTTCTTCTGTCTTTCCCCATCTCTCTGCCTTCCCTGGGATGTGAATTCCATTCCCTCCTCCTCCTCCGTCTCTTCATGCTTGTTCTGTGTCTGTGAACGTCCCCTGGTCCTGTCTTGTTCTTAAGTGCACACTGACAACCCCCCTCCCCCAATCTCTTTCTTCTTCTCTCTCTTCTTGCCTTCAGTTTGGGGAGAACAAAAAAATGGAAGAGGAAGAGGGTTACTCTGTCACTCTTTTATCTTTATTTTTAAAATCTTCTTGAATTTAGGCATAATATATATTCAATAAAATGCATAGATCTTGGGCTGGGTGGGGTGGCTCAAGCCTTGGGATGCTGAGGCAAGAGGATCATTTGAGGCTAAAACTTTGAGACTAGCCTGGGTGACTATAGTGAGATCTTGTCTCTGCAAAAAAATTTTAAAAATTAATGGGGTGTGATGGTGTGAGCTTAGCCTCTCAGGAGGCTGAGATGGGAGGACACTTGAGATGATGAGTTTGAGGCTGCCGTGAACTATGATTGTGCTATCAGGTTGGGTAACAGAGTGAGAGCCCATTTCTAAAAAGATTTAAAAAATATAAAGCATAGATCTTAAGTGTTTTTAAGACTTGAGTTGAATACAGTTTCTATAAACCCTCTTGTACAAGTTTTTTTGTGGACATACAGTTTCATTTGTCTTGGGTAATAGCTAGAAATAGAATCGTTAAGTCATAGAGTAGATACATGTTATACTCTGCAAGAAACTGCTTAACTGTTTTTCCAAAATGGTTATGCCTTCATTGTTGAAGCAACAACTATGAGGATTCTAGTTATTCCTATTTCTTACCATCATTTGATATTATCAGTTTTAAAAAAATTTAGCCATTCAAGTGGGCGTATCTTGTGATTTTAATTTGCTTTTTCTGCTAATGATTTTGAGCATCTTTTCATCTGGTTATTAGCCATTCATATGGTCAGGTTTTTTTTTTTTTGGCAAACTGTCTTTTTCAAGTCTTAACTGTTTTGCTAAATTATTGCTATCTTTTTATTGTTGGTTTGAAAGATTTTATGTATATTACATGTATAGTAGTAACATATTCTAGATATGATTTCTTAGTCAGACACATGTATTATGAACATTTTTCCCTGTGTGTAGCTTGCCAATTCATTTTCTCAATGATGAACAGAAAGTCTAATTCTAGTACTTTATTGTGTATTTTCTAAAAAAAAATCTTTTCTTATCCAGTATTAGGAAGATACTTGTCTGTGTTTATTTCAAGAAGCTTTAGGTTGGGTTTTACATGTAGGTTGATTATGCTTCTCTAGTTTTTTTGCATATGAAAAGTAATCCTGTAGAGCAGAGATTCTCAACCTGTGGGTTGCGACCCACAGGAACTGTATGAAATGCTCGCAGCATCAGGAAGGTTGAGAACCACCGCTCTAGAGCGTTACTTTTGCTGTTTCTCGTATGTTTATCTAGTACAGTGGTTCTCAACCTTCCTAATGCCGTGGCCCTTTAATACATTTCCTGTGGGTTGCGACCCAAAGGTTGAGAACCGCTGATCAGTACCATTTGTTGAACAGATTGCTCTCCCATTGAACTGAATTGGTGTCGTGAAAGAAAGAAAAAAGAGTTGCCCAACAACGTGTGAGTCTCTTGTTCCACTGTCCTATTTGTCTTTTCTTATGTCAGGTATACACTGTCTTGAGCACTGTAGCCTTCATAATAAGGCTTGAAATAAGGTATTTAAGTCCTTCAACTTCATTCTCATTTTTTTTTTTAATTAAGATTTATTTTTATTTACTTATTCATTTTTTTTGTTGTTGCAGTTTGGCCAGGGCTGGGTTTGAACTCAACACCCTTGGTATATGGGACCAGCACCCTACTCACCGAGCCACAGGCACCACCCTTCATTCTCATTTTTTAATTGATTTGGGTATTATAGATCTTTTCTATTTTCTTATAAATTTTAGAATCACTTATTTTTATAAAAACATGTTAGATTTTGAATGAGATTTCACTAAATCTGTTTTTCAATTTGTGGAGAAAAGAGTCATTTTAATAACGCTGAGTCTTCACATCCATGAACCTCTTCATTAATTTCTCTCAGTAACGTTTTGTAATTTTCAGTAGAGAGGTTTTATGCGTATTTTACACGTATTAGATTTTTATTAGATATATTGGATGCTTTGTGTTCTTATATATAGTTCTTCAAACTTTGTTGTTAATTTGCTACTATACAGGCGTACAGTTGCTATTTATATACTGACTTGATATCCTGCAAGCCTCCTGGATTCCGTTGCTACTTCTAATATCATGTGTGGACATTATCAACAGATACACGTAATCATGATCGATACCTGTGAATTGCTTCTTCCTTTCCCATCTTTATACCTTTTAAAATGTCTTTTTTCTAGCCTTATTAAACAAGGTAGAACTTTGAGTACCCTGCCAACTGAAAGTTATAGAAATGTTTGTCCTTGTTTTACTGTTAAGTTTCATACTTACATTTTTTACTCTGTGGCTTCTACTGTTAAAGCCCTATAATTTTGTGATTGCCTAATTTTCAAGTCTACAGTGCTCTATCTGCATATTCCTGGGCTTTCCTTTGCTTATGATATTATTACATTTCCTCCATCACCAGATAATTAATGAGCAGGTACTATGCTACTAACTGTGTTAGTGTGTGAAGGTACGCAGGTTTGGGGGACCTGGTTTAGGTCTCAGCAGAGTTCGCTGTAAAGTTTCAAAGAACGGATGGTTCCCGGGACTTCCTCAGAAGAAAGGTCTGCTGGGGTCAGAGAAGAGCCTGGGGGAGGGGGGGAATGATTGTTCCTCTCTTCTGTCCCCACGTGCAGTCACCCAGGAGCAGGGATTGGCTCTCCTTTTTTTTTTTTAACGTGTGGTTATACCTATCCTCAAATTGTTTTCATGTTATCTCTCTGGCAAAATTTCCAAGTCCATCCAGAAACGTAGTTGTCATGATTATACTGTGGTGCTCATTGCTTTGTGCTCTGTGTGATTTTTGTGTAAAAAGCACCCCTAATTTCTCTTTAGCTCACATTGGTAGTAACTTGTTATCTTTAGAAACTCTAGAAATTTATATGCATTTGAAAGTAAAAAAAAAAAAAAATGTTTCTGAATGAATGGCTCATTGAAGGTTTTTGTTCATGTGTGTCTCATGTTTCATTACTGGATGCATTTTTTTATTACAAAAATAATTTTGTATTGCATCAATTTCCCCAGAAATTTTTTTGTTGAAATACTCCTTTGGGGGCATCTTTCCCCCTCAGCCACAGAGACGGCTCTCTGACTTGTTACTGTCTCTTAGACAGTGAGTGCTGGTGAGCTGCACTTCAAGATTCCTGCCTTGGCTTTTCTATTCCATTTTTCACCCAAACAATGTCTGTTGCTTCATCTTTCTTTGCCAGATTGCCTCTCTTATTAAATAGCTCTGCTTATTCTTGTAAAGCCATAATGACATCACAGAACACAATTTTTTTTTTAACAACGTACCAACTAGGGCAGCACCTGTGGCTCATTGAGTAGGGCACCGGCCCCATATACTGAAGGTGGAGGGTTCAAACCTGGCCTAGTCCGAGCTGCGAAACAGAAAAATAGCTGGGCGTTGTGGCAGGCGCCTGTAGTCCCAGCTACTCGGGAGGCTGAGACAAGAGAATCGCCTAAGCCCAGGAGTTGGAGGTTGCTGTGAGCTGTGTGACGCCAGGGCGCTCTACCAAGGGCAATAAAGTGAAACTCTGTCTCTACAAAAAAAAAACAAAAAAGATGTACCAACTAAATTATTTTCAGATAATTATATCTTGAAACTATGAATGTCTTCATTGCAAATGTAGAGGCTGTGTGAGGCCTCTACATTACATTACACTACTAGTGATGTAATTGGAATGAAGGTGAAACAATTAAAAGCATTTTAAAAATACACAAATTATGTATTTCTTCTTTTGCGCAAATATGTACTACTTAGAATCCTTTAAATGTGGCTGTTTCTATAGCTTTATTGTGCTTCAGAATAAGGTTAGAAATCTGTACATTCAATTAAGTAATAATAGGTCTCTCTGTGTTGCTCAGGCTGGCCTCAAACTCTTGGGCTCAAGTGATCCTCCTGCCTCAGCCTCTCGCTCAGCCATGAGCCACTATCCAGTTATCTTTTATGGGAGAGACTTATCCGGTGGAATTTTGCCTTTTTAAATTTTTATTTGTTAATGTCTTAAGATTTCTTCTTCTCCTTAACCCTCACAGAAAAAGGGCTGCCCCTTAGGGGAGCCTGGTAATTCTGCTGACAGCCAATCCAAGCCTCAGGACCACTTTTGATTTTTTTTTTTTTTTTTGGTGGGCGGGACAGGAAGAAGAGTTTATTGGAAGGCACACATGATGGTGCAACACAGTGGAAGCCTCATGAGTGCAGGGGGCCAGGATTAGGGATCTATTTGGCCCCATCTGGGGTGAGCTCCTTCTTAGCCACCATGTCTTCAAACTCATGGGGGTAAAGCTTCACCTTTTTGAGACATGAATCCTCTGGAGGCCAGGGAACTTGAACATGGCTTTGCATAGGGCCTCAATCATGTGCTCCTTGTTCTGTAGTTTGATGTGGATGGACGTAATTATTTGGCCAGTGTGAACCCTGGCCACCATGCCCTCGGGTTTTCCAAAGGCATGGCACACTCCTGTCTGGAGCTTAGATAGGGGATAGCAAAAGGTCTGACCATGAACATATATCAGAAAGGATGGGCTCCAAGGTCCCTTAGAGCAACCAATATGAGCAGCAGTCTGCATACACTAGCAAGGGGGCTGCTGTTTGCACACCAGGGCCACAAGGAAGGGGAACACAGCCAGTTTAATTAGCTGCAGTTTTGATGTTTTATTTATTGTTACTACCTCTGCCCATATTGGCTGGACAGAGTTAGATTTGAAGGTCAGCTGCAAACATTTGGTATTTTCCAGTGACACATTGGCCATTGTGGGGGTGGGGAGGTTCTATCCGTTTTCTTGAAGTAGGTCACTAGACATAACATATGAATCCCGTAGTTTAATGGGCCATCTGTTGAGTCACTGTGGTAATTGTTCATTTTTGTGAATTTCGGTGTACACAGTTAGTTGCAGCCAAGGGTGTTAGGAATTTTTTCCAGGTGACTAATATGCCGGACATTGGCCCCTCTCAATTGAAACTCTCCTTCAGAGAGTGTTTGTTGACTCCTTTATCTGTATCCCTGTTTCTCAGTTGTGAGAGTTTTATTTTTTGAGGTTGAAAGTTATGCTTGATGAGGACAATTAGAGAAGAGGGTAGCAGGATTGGGAATAGGAAAAATGAGGCCAAACATTTGCCTATAGTGATGGTGGGATTTTTTTTGCAGTGAAGTTTTGGGTAAGAAAATGGGAATGATGGACAGTAAGCCTGTCTCATGCAGTGAGGCTCATCCGTGACTCCTAGGACAGGACATCAGAAGCTGTGTGAGTGGAGTAGTCAGAACTGAAGCTTTAAGCAAGTAGTTTTAAGTTAGATAGCTCAAAAGTTCCGGAAGGCAGGAATCAAAACATGGAATCATAAATCTGATGGGCAGTGGCCTATAGATAGAGAGCCAGGCAGGCTTAGCTGTCTTAAGGCCAGCTCTGTTCTGGGCCATCTACTGTTCTCACTGGAGGTTCATCTAATTCCATTATTTTAAATATTGTCTTCCATTTCTGATGCTCCAGCCCAGACTTACTGCAGATTTATATTTCCAACTGCCTTTTTTCTCCACATTGATGTTTAGTTGACACCACTCATTGTGGTTGACGAAGAACTCTTGAGTGTATATCTAGGGTAGGTCAGCTCATCTTGGTTTCCAGTTTCATAGTTTTAACATGTCAATTCCCTCCCTCATTCTAGGAAACTCTGCCATCCCAGGCAAACTAGGATGGCTGGTCATTTTATATATGGCCCTTAAACCTGCTTGTCTTACTTGGAATTCCTTGAGAGAATCATCTACCTGGTTGCTCAAGATCAGCATTCAGGAGTTATCTGCGATTCTTTTTTCTCAGCCCAGCAGTGTGTCACGTGTAACCACATCTAATGTGTCAGCTGCCTTGTCTCTTCCTCCAAAAACACCCAACTCTGTCCACTTCTCTCCATCTCTGCAGATCCCATCTTCATGTAAGCTGCTTACATCCTGAGCTGTAATGGGTCGTGTCATGAGACAAGGATGTGGAACCCTGCACCTACTTCATGTTGCTTTTAAAGTCCAACCCTGTGACCAGCCAGGACCCCCAAGCTTCCTCACCAGTGGGCACCATCTGTCTCTCCCACCCCTTGTCACTTCCCCTCCCCCTCCAGCCACACTGGCTCTCTTTACCTTGGACGTGCTAAGTTTGTTCATGTCTTGGGATCTTGTACTTTGTCTTCCTTCTGCCTGGAATATCCTTTCCTTGTACAGCTCATTCCTCCATGACATTTAGGTCACCTTATCTTAAATGTCTTCTGCACATGGAGGCCTTCTTTGAGCAAATCAGTTGAAAATAGCCAGCCAGCCACTGTTGACCATATCACTGGTACATGCCTATAGTTCCATCTACTCAGGTGACTGAGGGAAGAGGACAATTTAAGCTGGCATTTTTATTTTCTGAGTGGCAGGCCTCTCCCACGATCTGACCTTTATGCTGTTCATCGGTTTGCTTTTCTAGCCCTCTCCTAGGATGGAAGCGCCTCAAGACCTATGGCTTGACTGCTGTGTTTGCTGTCCTCTCCTCAGGCTTTAGGACAGTTCACAGAATATGTGTCCAGGAAATAGTACTAATTAATTTAAGGAATAATTTTAACTGTCCTAGAGCATCTATTTAAATCTCTGAGGAAGAGGAGATATTGAAAGTTTTTTTTTTTTTGAGACAGAGTCTCATTCTGGCACCCACAGTAGAGTGCCGTAGCATCATAGCTCACAGAAACCTCAAGCTCTTAGGCTCAAGAGATCATCTTGCCTCACTTTTTCTGTTTTTAGTAGAGATGGGGTCTTACTCTTACTCAGGCTGGTCTCAAGCTCCTGAGCTCAAGCAATCCACCTGCCTTGGCCTCCCAGACTACTAGGATTACAGTTGTGAACCACTGCACCAGCAATCTTGAAAGATTTTTAGCAAGCAAGGATTAATAAGTAGAAATTAATTGTGCCATACCTGTTATTACTACTGTAAAATGTATAGAGTACCATTGATATTATCTTTTTTTCTTTATAGACAGGGTCTCACTCTGATACCTAGGCTGGGGTTGTAGTATTGAAATCACAGCTCACTGTAGCCATGAACTCCCGGGCTCAAATGGTCCTCCTCCCTCAGTCACCTGAGTAGATGCAACTATAGGCATGAACCACCACGCCCAGCTGGTTTTTCTTTTTTTTCTTTTTTTTGAGACAGAGCCTCAAACTGTCAAACTGTCCTCCTGGATAGAGTGCTGTGGCATCACAGCTCACAGCAACCTCCAATTCCTGGGCTCAAGCGAGTCTCCTGCCTCTTCCTCCCAAGTAGCTGGGACTACAGGCAACCGCAACAACACCTGGCCATTTTTTTTTTTTTTTTGGTTGCAGTCATTGTTGTTTGGTGGGCCCGGGCTGGATTTGAGCCCACCAGCTCAGGTGTATGTGGTTGGCGCCTTAGCCCATTGAGCCACAGGCGCCAAGCCTGTTGTTGTTGTTGTTATTGTTGCAGGTGTCATTCTTATTTAGCTGGCCCAGGCCGGGTTCGAACCCACCAGCCTCAGTGTATGTGGCCAGTGTCCTAACCACTGAGCTACAGGCGCTGAGCCTCAACTAATATTTCTTTCTTTTTCTTTTCTTTTCTTTTTTTGTTTTTTGAGACAGTCTCACTTTGTTGCCCTTTGGCGCCCGCCACAACACCCAGCTATTTTTTTGGTTGCAATTTAGTTTGAACCTGGCACCCTCGGTATATGGGGCCTGCGCCCTACTCACTGAGCCACAGGCACTGCCCTCAACTAATGTTTCTTATAGTGTGGTATCTGGAATGTTTATTAATCAAAACCTAGACCTGTGAGAGCGGTGCCTGTGGCTCATCGAGTAGGGCGCTGGCCCCATATACCGAAGGTGGCAGGTTCAAACCCAGCCACGGCCGAACTGCAAAAACAGAAAAATAGCTGGGGCATTGTGGCAGGCACCTCTAGTCCCAGTACTCGGGAGGCTGAGGCAAGAGAATCGCCTAAGCCCAGAAGTTGGAGGTTGCTGTGAGCTGTGTGACCCCATAGCACTGTACCAAGGGCAATAAAGTGAGACTCTGACTTTACAAAAAAACAAAACAAAACAAACCTAGACCTGTGAAATCCAAAGTAAAGCCTAGGAATCTGCACATTGGTCAATACACGGTAACGTTTAAAATCCACTGTCCTACCCTCTAGTCAGACCCAGCCACTCAGCAACCCTCAGTCCTACACATTCTTATCTTTAATGCCCCAGCTGGGAGTGATGCTTCTCTTCTGACCCCCTGGCATTTTTTCCAGTTTGCTTGTTGCACGCAGATTCGCCATAATTATTTACTTACCTCCTCTACCAGTCTTCTGAGTGTTGGGGCGGGGAGAAAACCTTAGGAACCTCAAATGCTTCACACTGTAAACCACAGTTGCTTGAGGAACACTAGTTTCATGAATGTGGTGAGAAGCTGACAGGGATCTGAATGAAGATAGGTTGCAGTGGGCAAGGAGAGTAGGGATGAATGGTAAAGACTGTGAAAAAAACCCTGAGAATCTGGAGGCTGATTACATCTGGAGTGTGGGTGAAAGGAGGAGGAAATCAGTGACTTAAATTTTAACTCTGAGTATCCAGAGAGATTATAGTAATAAGAGGGGTGCGGTTGGGATTGATGCATGTTGAGGAAATCTCATTTTTTGGCTACTACCCAGCAACTGAACTCCTTTCCCATGTTTAAGGAAACCTGATATCTCTATGAATTTCAGTGGGAGGTGGAGTTTTGTTTCCCACAACAGATGATGTAAAGGCCAGATACCGTCTTTGATCCTTGTCAGCCATGGTGTGGGCTTGTTACTTAAACTTAGGCTTTAATTAGACTTTAATCTGGAGCAAGCAACACAAGCCAGCAGGAAGAGTTTAGACCTTGTCCGGTGTGGCCTCATCCACTGCCTCATTCCTGGCGGTGGCTTCTGTTGCTGAAGTTCTTTCCTCAGCTGCCCACCTTCCTTGGTTCCCGTCCATTTTCTGATGGTTCTCCAGTCTTTCTGACAACACTTTGAGTCACCTGAGGTCTCTTAAGCAAATTCCTTTTCTATTTATTTTATTTTTATTTTTATTTATTTTTGAGACAGAGTCACAGCTCACAGCAACCTCAGACTCTTGGGCTCAAGCAATTCTGTTGCCTGGGCATTGTGGCGGGTACAGGTGCCCAGCTGTTTTTTGTTGCAGGGATCATTGTTGTTTAGCTGGCCCGGGTAGGTTCAAACCCGCCAGCCTCAGTGTATGTGGCTGGTGTACCATAACCACTGTGCTCCTTTTCTTTTCTTTCTTTCTTTTTTTTTGAGACAGAGCCTCAAGCTCTGTTTATGAGATAGAGTCTCACTCTGTTACTTTGGCCAGAGTGCTGTGGTGTCATCATAGCTCAATGCAACCTCAAATTCTTGGGCTCAAGCGATTTTCCTGCCTCAGCCTCCCAAGTAACTGGAACTGTATGGACCTGCCACCATCACTGGCTTATGATTGCATATTTTGAGGTTCACTTTTTTTACTTTATTATAAAAATTCCAAACATTTCCCAGCTACTCGGGAGGCTGAGGCAAGAGAATCACCTAAGCCCAGGAGTTGGAGGTTGCTATGAGCTGTGTGACGCCATGGCACTCTATGGAGGGGGATAAAGTGAGACTCTGTCAATACAAAAAAAAAAATACTATATAAAAAATTTCAAACATTTACAAAAGTAGAGAGACTCACATAATGGACACCCATATACTCATCACTCATATTTAATAATTCATAACATTTCATCACATTTGCAGCATCATTTTTGTTGTTGCTAAAATGTTTCAAAACAAATCTTAGCCCTCCTATCATTTTTCCCTTTTACATCTAAAAATCATAGTTTTTGAAAACATTTCCTACATAACTACAATGTCATTACACACCTAATAACAATTATTAATTCTTTTGTAGCATCTAATATCCAGTTCATAATTGTTTCCCCAGTTGTGTAAAGAACAGTTGTTCAATTCTCAATCCAAAGTACTGCATTTCATTCTTATGTCTTTAGATCTTTTTTTTTTTTTTTTGTAGAGACAGAGTCTCACTTTATCGCCCTCGGTAGAGTGCCGTGGCAGCACGCAGCTCACAGCAACCTCCAACTCCTGGGCTTAGGTGATTCTGTTGCCTCAGCCTCCCGGGTACCTGGAACTACAGGCGCCCACCACAACGCCTAGCTATTTTTCTGTTTTGCAGTTCTGCCGAGGCTGAGTTTGAACCCACCACCTTCGGTATAGGGGGCCGGCGCCCCACTCGCTGAGCCACAGGCACTGCCTGCCTTTAGATCTCTTAATCTAGAATAGTCTCTCCCTTTTTAAAATCACTGGATGATGATGATGATGATTTTTGAGACAGAGTATCAAGCTGTCTCCCTGGGTAGAGTGCTGTGGCATCACAGCTCACAGCAACCTCCAACTCCTGGGCTCAAGCAATTCTCCTGCCTCTGCCTCCCAAGTAGCTGGGACTACAGGCACCTGCCACAACACTCGGCTGTTTTTTGGTTGCAGCTGTCATTTTGTTTGGTGGACCTGGGCTGGATCTGCCAGCTCAGGTCGAACCTGCCAGCTCAGGTGTATGTAGCTGCTTAAGCCACAGGCGCTGAGCCAAGTCACTGGATTATTAAAAATATAAAATTCAATTGGGCACAGTGCCTCATGCCTGTAATCCTAGCACTCTGGGTGGCTGAGGCAGGTGGATTGCTTGAGCTCAGGAGTTTAAGACCAGCCCGAGCAATAACAAGACCCTGTCTCTACTAAAAATGAAAACTGAGGCAAGAGGATCACTAAATGAGCCCAGGAGTTTGAGGCTGCTGTGAGCTATGATGCTACAGCATTCTATCCAGGGAGACAGAGTGAGAATCTGTCTTAAAAATAAGTAAATGAGGCTTGGCGCCTGTGGCTCAAGCGGCTAAGGCGCCAGCCACGTACACCTGAGCTGGCTGGTACAAATCCAGCCCGGGCCCGCCAAACAACAATGATGGCTGCAACCAAAAAACGGCCGGGCGTTGTGGCGGGTGCCTGTAGTCCCAGCTACTTGGGAGGCGAAGGCAAGAGACTCACTTGAGCCCAGGAATTGGAGGTTACTGTGAGCTGTGACGCTACAGTACTCTATCCAGGATGACAGCTTGAGGCTGTGTCTCAATAAATAAATAATAAATGAGCCTCAGCACCTGTAGCTCAGTAAGTAGGGCACCAGCCACATACAGCGAAGGTGGCAGGTTCGAGCCTGGCCCAGGCCTGCTAAACAACAATGACAACTGCAATTAAAAATAAAAAAACAAAGAAAAGAAAAATGGCCAGGGCGGCACCTGTGGCTCAAGGAGTAGGGTGTGGCCCCATATACCGGAGGTGGCAGGTTCAAACCCGGCACCGGCCAAAAACTGCAAAAAAAAAAAAAAAAAAAGAAAAAAGAAAAAATGGCCAGGTGTTGTGGCAGGCGCCTGTGGTCCTAGTTACTTGGGAGGCTGAGGCAAGAGAATCGCTTGAGCCCAAGAGTTTGAGGTTGCTGTGAGATGTGACACTATGGCACTCTACCGCGGGTGAAATAGTGAGACTCTGTCTCAAAAATAAATAAATAAAAATTAATGAATGAATAAAACATGTCAGTTGTTAGGCAGAATAATGCACATTCTGGATTTGTCTGGTTGCTTCATCATAGTAGCACTTCATTTGTTCCTCTTCCTTTGAAATGTGAGAGATTAACATGAAAGGCTTGAGTAGAATCAGCTTTTCTTTTTTTTTTTTTTGAGACAGAGCCTCTGGCTGTCACCCTTGGTAGAGTGCTGTTGATGCAGGACAGGAAAGCTCTACAACCACTGCCTTGGCCCTGGCGGTGCTGATGCTGTGATGGACGAAGAAACCGGCTTGAAAAAGAACCAACCACCAGTGCGGAAAACTGGCGCCTTGCTGTCTGCTCCTCATGCACATCTGACTGGTCAATAACCCGTCAGTCTCCAGGGCCCGGGTCTTCACTGGATAACTGATGAGGACCCACCCCGCAAAAATCCCATATAAACCAACAGAGCAGAGAGCTCAAGAGAGAAGAGATCTTCGGCAGGACTTCGAAGAGAGAACAGCTACGAAGCGGATCTCAGAAAGGGAGCAGGGTAGAGCTGCCTGCTCCCTTTCAGAAGCCGACCTCGGCTAGACCTCGACTGGACCTCGGCAAAGGGAGCAGGGTAGAGCTGCCTGCTCCCTTTCAGAAGC